>VZTF01001237.1:1539-204819 GCA_013397755.1 Cnemophilus loriae
AGCCACACTCAGAGCCACACTCAGAGCATTCAACACTCAGAGCATTCAACACTCAGAATCACACTCAGAGCATTCAACACTCAGAGCCACACTCACAGCCACACTCAGAGCCACACTCGGAGCCACACTCAGAGCATTCAGCACTCAGAGCCACACTCAGAGCATTCAAGCAGCAGTTCCTAAGGAGAACTGAGTCCTGTCCACTCCCCCACTCTCAGAGCCATCAGTGTTTCCCCTCGCGCTCAGTCCCAGGAGAGCTGCAGGTGTAATCCTGCAGGCTCGGGGGGGATGCTGGTGCAGGACAGCAGCGCTTTGTGTCCTTCATGGGAATATTGACAGATGCCCATGGGAATGGGGGAATCACTGCAGTGTGACGTTTGTGTTTCACTTCACGGTGAGTCACTCGTGTGCCAAACCCAGCTCCCAGCACAAGTCATTCTGAGCTCCCAGAGACCAAACACATTCTTTACCTTCAGCCTTGGGAGCTCTGTCCTCACACCTGCACAGCCTGGAGACCTCCTGGGATACGAGTGAGGCAATTCTGCTTTTCTCACCCAAAGAATGACACGCCGGGGAGCTCTGCACTGGGGTTTAATGCACTGGTACCACTCCAGGTAGGCCCAGGCGCCCAGAACCAAAGTCCCCCCTGTGTCTCTCCACCCACAGCACCCTCCCATTGCCTGAGGCTTTGCAGTGCTGGGGACACACTCCATTTCCCCCTATGGAGATTTGCTTCACCAAAAAAAAACCCCAAAAAACCACAGAACAAACCAAAAATTCGCCAGAAAAAGAAACCAAACCCAACAAACAAACCCAACTCACACCTGATCTTTTTAGCAAGAGAATTTATTTAGAAGTAAACGCTGCTTAAACACATCCAAGAGAATATTCAAAACCATTTCTTAAATTGCCTGACAAATAAGATTCAGCCAAATTGCTGCTGGGTGAGCAAAGACTTTGCCAGAAAGGAAGCGGCCTCATGGCTGGCATCCTTCCGGGTGTGGTGCGATCTCCATCGCAGGAGGATCTACTGTCAGAGCTGCTGTATAATTAAACACTGCTTTTTTCTGGGCAGCTGGCGGAGCAAACACAAAATCCTGTTACAGCCAACCAGTGGAAGCGGCCCAAAGAGTGATGGACCAGCAGGGAGGAGGAACAGAACAATCTTTCAGATATTGGTGATGTGGTGGAGGCTGCCGCGCAGGCAGAGGTCAGCTTGGACAACTGTAATGGACGTGGTACAAGCAATTAATTTGTTGGGTGAAGTCAGGCTCGGGAAAGCAGCCAGAGCTCCTGCTTATCTGGTGTTCAGAAAATAATGGATTTTTGGAGCAGAGGCCAGCAAAAAGCTCAGATCCTTAACTTGGGGCTTTGTTGTTGCTGTTTACAAAGAGAAGGGGTCAGTGAGGCTCTGGTTTCCAGGGAGGACAGGGGACAGCAAATTCCCTTCGAGGATATGGTCGCTTAGATACCTTGCTAGATCCTTATTTATGTAAGAGAAACATTGTTTTTACAATTGTAGCTTATTGAATTATAAAATATTAAAATATATTAAAATTATAAATAGATTGTAATTTATAAAATATATGAAGTTATTAAATCTACAAGGCATTATGGATTGTTTCCAAGAAAAAACTGCAATGAACATGTTGTGCTAAATGAAGTATCTGGGCCTAATTCTGTGTTGCAGCACTGGTGTGACCCCATGGAAGACCAAAGCAGCTCCGAGAGCCAACCTCAGCCATCCCACGGAGAGAAACATTTCCCTTCCTTTGATGCTCTCAGAGGCCCACAGCGTCACACACAGAGTTATCTTCCATTTCCAGGCACCTCCCTGGTGCTGCCTCCTGTGCCCGGGCTGCTGCCGCTGCTTTAGGAAGAAAAAGGCTCTGGGAGGAGGAGGAGGAGCCCTTGGCCGTGAGCTGAGGCCAGGCTGGTGGCACTGGGACCAGACCAGGCTGGTGGCACTGGGACCAGACCAGGTCAGGCTGGTGGCACTGGGACCAGACCAGGCTGGTGGCCATGGGACCAGGCCAGGCTGGTGGCACTGGGACCAGACCAGGCTGGTGGCACTGGGACCAGACCAGGCTGGTGGCCATGGGACCAGACCAGGCTGGTGGCCATCGGACCAGGCCAGGCTGGTGGCACTGGGACCAGGCCAGGCTGGTGGCCATGGGACCAGACCAGGCTGGTGGCACTGGGACCAGGCCAGGCTGGTGGCCAGGGGACCAGACCAGGCGGGTGGCCATGGGACCAGGCCAGGCTGGTGGCCCTGGGACCAGGCCAGGCTGGTGGCCATGGGACCAGGCCAGGCTGGTGGCACTGGGACCAGGCCAGGCTGGTGGCCATGGGACCAGACCAGGCTGGTGGCCATGGGACCAGGCCAAGCTCACAGCAATTCCCCCTTTCTGAGCAGGAGCTCAGGTCACGCCCGTCACCTCTGCCTCGGGGACAGAGGAGACTCGCGGCATTCCCCACAGCCCCCGGAAAGCTCCCAGCCCCTGCAGCCCCATCAATCCCCGTGCCGGGCTCTGAAAGCCATCCAAGCATTCGAGAGGAATGGATCAATCAATTACACAGGAGACACTTTCCAACCCTTCCTTGGAGATCACAAATCTTTCAAGCAGGCAGCTCTATTAGATGGGCACTTCAGCCAAATCATTAAACTCGCTGCCAGTCACAGGGAACAATAACTTCTTCTTTCCAAACACTTATTATTGTCTCAGTTACTTATTTACTGAGACTATTTTGATTCGCTTAATGCTTGGAACATCTTCCTCCAATGCTGAATTAGAAATGATGGAATTGCACATTCAGGATAATTAAATAAGACAGCTTTCTCCAAATAATAATAATACTGTTGTAATGTCAGACAATAAACGGACCCAGCCAGCGCAGGCAGGTCTCCTCCTCCCCTTCTGGCTGTGCTGCCTGGACTTTTCTGAGGGACAGAGTGGCATTAAAGCTGATGGAATCACTCAGGATGCTCTTGAGAGGCTTTTCCCTCCCAGCCATGAGCGCCCCTTTTCTGTCCTTTACAGCTTTGCCAAATTTTAAGCAAAACACTTTAAAAATATTTGACAGATTTTTCCCCCCAAAGAATTCCGACAGAAGATGCTTTATATATCTCTGAAAAATACCTTCAACCGGTGACATCTGTCCCAGCCCCTGATTAGGGCATGGCACTGGGTCCCCTTCAGAGGAGACCGGCACACAACACCCTCGTGAAGCTTCAGGCATCCTTCTCCTGCCAGCCTGCGGATGAGACTGCCCCGGAATACCCCAGCGCCTCCTCGGGAAGCACCATCCCCTGCAGAGCCCAGCGCTGCCAGCGCCGAGCTGGGATTGCTCCTGGGCCAGTTCCACTCCCCCGCATCCCCTGCTGCAGCCTGGGCACTGCCAAAGAGGCTCCCTCGGGATGGGCAGAGCTGCAGCCGCCGCGGTGCCAACGGACCCGCCCGGCTCACATCCCCGTAAATGAGCCCCTGATACTTTGCCATTGCTGCCCAGAAATTAATTACTCTTAATTACTCTTTTTTTAATAGGTGTGCACAACAGCACAGGGATTCTCTGAGGCATGACTTTGCCAGTATCAAGTATGGGTCAGAAAGGTTTGGTTTGGAAACTTCCTGAGTTTATGAGCTCACTGCTCATTTCACATCAGCTTTAAAAGCTTGGACACGAAGTCCCAGAACCGTGGAGTCCCAGACTGGTTTGGGATGGAAGGGACCCCAGGGACCACCCAGTTCCAAACGCCCTGCCGTGGCAGGAACACCTTCCACAGGACACCTTCCATAACCACGCGTTTTCACACTCTCACCTTCCTGACTTTCAGACTGTGTCCTTTTGGGAATTTAATGATTTTTGTTGAACTGAAGAGAGGTCACTTTTACCAGAGAAAAGAAAATCATCCTGGGAACTTCCTTGATTTTGTTGTTTGCTGTGATAGAGCTACAGAAAGCTCCAGTTCATGTATTTAGGCACTGAATACATTCCCTTTGGACCAGCCCAGCCCAGTTAGCCCCAAAGCACTGAACACTGGCTGCTATTCCCTAATTCCCCTGGAGCAGCGATCCCGGTGGAAGCCCCACCCAGGAGGGTGCCGTGGTACCCAATCCTATCACAGCTGGCACTCTGCTTAATTAGTCCTGACAAATCCTGATAATGAATCATTGAGAATATGAGTTAAGCATGAAATAAAGCAAACAGCAAGGGTCTTATGTAATTCTTCCTACTTCAATGGCTGCAGGAATTGAGTCATGAGATTGTTTTGGAACATTTTATGACACAAGTCAGGAGAGCTCTTTGTAAATGAAGTCTTAACTTTTTTTTCTTTAAGGACTCTTCATGGCTGTGCACATTTTGTACAAGTGCAGATCTTTTCCTCATCTCTTTTATTTATTCTCTTGATGTCCTTTCTCATTCATTTTTTAGCAAGCCTGGTCTGTGCAAGGTTTTACCCTGTGCACAACAACAGCAAACTCAGACAAAATGCATCGACAGCCTGCTGTCCCCAGGTAATGCTAACAGCTCCTTTCTGGTGGTGTGGGTTTAGGGTATAGATTTTTACCTTTATTCTCTTGCTTCGATAGACTGGATATCAGGCAATCACGACTTTTCCCCATTTTCTGGTACTTAACCATGACTTTCTTCCATGAACTGAATTTTCCCCTGGCTTCACCTCTGTCAATACTCACCTTGTGGGCCTCTAGATCCCGGTGTTCATCTCTGGGGGAGCCAGCACGGGATCGTGGTGTGCCCTGCTGCATCAGCCCGGCCCAGCCTGGCCTGGCCCAGCCCGGCCCAACCCAACCCAGCCCAGCCCAGCCCAGCCCAGCCCAGCCCAGCCCAGCCTGGCCCAGCCCAGCCCGTTTGCTGGGGCACAGGGACAGCTGAGTCCTTGATGGGTCTTGTTCCATCCCACCACACCGTGTGGAGCCATGGAAGAGCCTCCTCAAGGTACTTCCATGGGTGGGAATGTGGTCTGGGACCACAGGGTTGAGCTCAGGGTCTACCCAGCAATTTTTGACTCTCCCTCTTCAAGACTCACTGTGTTTTCCACAGAAAAAAATCCAGTTTACAGGGACTGGGAATGTCTCCATCACCTATGAGCTGCTCTAATGATATTGTTTTGTCTGACATACCTCGTTATTGTAATGATTGAAATCGGATTTTTCAAACCCCATTTATGGCTTTGGGAAATGCAGGTGTTGAATTTCCTCTCTCGGGAAATCCTGGGCTAATAAGAGCTTTCTAGGCTGGTTGCTTGAGCTAAAGGAGTAGAGAAAGGAACTCAAAATAACCTGGAGTTACGGCAGGACAAAATCCAAACTGTCATTATCGAACCCTCTTTGTCGGGAGCAGCAGGGCGCTGATGGAGCCTTTAACGAGCTCCAGAGGACTGGGTTCAGTCCCAGGCGCAGGAATTGTGCCTGGAAGTAGGTGAACTACTTTGAGTGAAGCACCGACGGGGTGGGCTGGCAGCCTCAGAGCTGATCCACTTCCACCGAGGTCGATGAAAACTCATTAATTTCAAAGATTGGAGCGTTAATTCGAAATCTGTTGGCAGAGCAGGGGGAGCCGCTCTGTGGAATTAAAGGACATCCTGGCAGTCTCCTCACACGGATCCTGGAGCTGGGGACAAGCAGAACCAGGTTAAACTCCTTACGCAGGAGATTAAGTGGGCCACAAGGGTTACAAACAGGCTCTGTGTGTGTGTGTGTCAATATTTTCACACCCAGAGAAAATGGATTTTATCCTCAATTAGTCCAAATCGGGGACTGCCCTGAGCGGGGCGTTCCGATGGCTCAGGATTCGCCGCGGTGCAAATTGCAACGCCCGGGGGTTAAAGAGGGGAGCTGCCTCAATACCCTCCCAAAAATTCCATCCAAACCTCAGCCATGCTCATGGCTCCCTTTGGGACACAATTATTGAGTTAGAAAAAGGCTGTTATGAAACCCAGCGTGGACAGGGGTGGCTGTGTCTGCACAGAGCTCTCATTTTCCATCTTGTTGGCACTTGGCATCTGTTAGGTCCTTCAAGGGAACCAAAACGCTTTGTCTGACCCAAACCAAACATATTAGAATTAATATTTTGAATATTTTCCTTATTTTTTCCAATTAAATGGAAACAAATATTACAATTTCTTGAGATTATTACTTAGCATTTTGTTGAAAAAGCTGTGTCAGCATGTTGCTGTTTTCTGTGCAAGCTCTAATGCAGCCCCTGGCCCTCCTGGAGCTGTCCCTCGGGGCTGAGGCCGTGTCCCCAAGCAGGGGCTGGGCTGTAGAGGGCAGGTCCTGGCTCAGGACACAGCACCCAGCTGGACACAGCACCCAGCTGGACACAGCACCCAGCTGGACACAGCCCAGGGTTTGCTTTGGGCTGCCTCTGCTCCGGACTGGATGCCAGCGGGTCGTGTTAGGGATGCTGCCAGACCCATCTCCCATCTCAGTTATCCAAAATAAATCCGTTCGCCTGGCTTCAAAATGACACCCCAGTGAAAAGCAGGGCGCGGAAAGGGGGGTTTGGGGGGATTTGTGCAGGAAATGCTCCCTCAGCTCCTGGTGCTGCTGCAGGCCCTGGCCTGGCTGACTCTCTGCCCTCCCCTGCAGCCAGGCGTGGGCCCACGCTGAGCACTCAGCACGAGGGGCCTCCTGCTCCTGTTCCTCGTCTGTAACCACAATTAAATATTGAGGCAATGGTGTCAAACAGGAGATTTCAGCCTGCCCCCTTCCAGCCTCTCCCAGCTGTGAAAGGAGCTGCTTCGTGCCGAGCACCTTCAGCAAGGACTGTTTTATTGTGATATGCAGAGCTGGAACCCAAATCTGATCCAGATATTGGATCAAACCTTGTACTCCGTGGCAATCTAATTTTATCCTGACATGTTGATTGCTTGCTCTTCATCTGTGGCTGCTGTCCCAAAGGGGGCTAAGTGAGCGGAGCTGCATTTTTTTTTTTCCTTTCCTGTAAGAAGATGACATGAAATAAATTCAGAAGAACACACACAAGAACAATGTGGGGTTTGTTATTCACAAGACAGCTCTGCGAAGGGAAAAAATTGGAGCTGAGATTTGTGAAGGATGGTACGAAATATGATGGCATTTCTGGCTAATAAATCACACAGAACCATTCCCAACCAAGGGAACTGGTCCATGGAGGGGCTTTTGAAAATCACTCTGTATGGTTCTCCCTGCTTTCCATCATGTGGGAAACGTGGAATTTCTTGGAAAAGCCAGGCCTGTGACTCATGCCATCTATGGACAGATGCTAATGGGGAATTTCCAGCTCGTAGACCAACCAAATCCAGCCCCAGAATTTAGGTGCAGTGTTTCCTCAGGGATCTGGAATTTCGAAGTGGGGAATGTCCCTCAGAGGCACATGCAGCCCCTTTAGGAAGGGATGCTGAGCTTTGCCACAGTGAATAATTAATTACCTGTCATTTAAATAAGGGCTTGCAACAATTAAAAGGATTTTCACATATTTCCACGAATATCAAATTCCAAATATAAAGCTGAGCAGTGCCAGCAAGGGGCACAGCACCAGGCTTGAACAACAAAAGCGACAGGAGCCCTTGAGAGCACCAAAGGCAGACAGGAGGAGCAACAGGACCCGTGTCAGCCAGAAAGCCACAGTCAGGAGATCCCTGGGTGAAAAGCACATCTCTCCCCCACTCTTGACCGTATTTTAATAGAAAAGGCCCATAATTAAACCAATTTCCCCCATTTAGCTCTGTTAAAAGCAGCCAGTGCAGAGCTCCCGCTCTCCCCAGTCTGAACCCTCAGTGAAGGATCCCTGGCCCATCTCCCTGGGCATTCCCCTGGGGGTCACGGCCTCAGTTCAGCAAATATTGGTCCTGCTAATGAAAGAGGAAAGCCTGATGTCGCTATTTGCAGAACCAAAGTGCTGCCCTTAATTTTCTTGCAAATATTTAAGAAAAAAGTCAAACACAAACTCACCAGCCCATCAGGAAAACCTCATTTGCACCACTGAGAATCCAGAGTTTCTCACTGAATCTCTCTCACTTCTAATAACCCCAAACTTAGAAATGTTTCTTAATTTTAGCAGCTATTTTTTTCTCTTGACCCAGATACAAACAAGCTTTTACTACTGGGAAATGCAGTGTTCATGCAGCACTGCTAAACCCATCATTTATTTTTGTATTAAACTTGGAGAGTTTCTCTCCTTCCTCTTTAATTACCCACCTCGATGGTGCTCTGCATTCTCTCTAAGTTTAGAAGGTGTCTTATATTCTCTCTGCTTCTCCCTGAGCTCAGGGTCCAACTCTGCCTAAATCAAACTGAATATTTAAGACACACCGATGGTGGCTCAGGGTTGGCGTGAGTAGACAAGAATAAATTTACTTTTTATAAGGTTTTTATGAAAAGCAGTTCAGTTTGGAGAAGCAGAAGATGAATTTAAAGATTGATGCTGGACTGTGTGTTAATTGCAGACAGTTAATTTAATTAGAGATGGCTGATGAGTGCAGGGCAGGGCTGGCTGGAGACTCCGTGTGGGCTCCAGCCCTGCCACAGCCATGGAGAAAAATCCATGTCCTCAACACATCCCTCCACTTTTCTGGTGGTTTGACTCGTTAGCAATTCTCATTTTCATGCTCTTTGAGGGGAAAAAAACCAAAAAAAATGGAATTTTGGAGAAGAGAGGAACGAGTGAAAGACAGACAAACCCACGAGAGCACTTGCAGAGGAAAAAACCCTCTTGTGTTCCTGGTGTTTTCTCCTTCACTTTTCCATTCACACGCTAACTCCAGCAGCACGGGTCACATCAGGCAGCCCCAGCCCAGCAGAGGCAGCTCCCAGCACTCCCAGAGGGCAGAGCCTGCCCAGCCTTGGCTTTGGGGAACCACAGGAGCGTGCGGGAGCTTTCAGTGTTTCTAACCAAGACATGAATTCCAACCAGGAGTTCTAATTCAATCCCATAAATCACCAGCTTCCCATCAAAGCAACGCCTTAGAATGGGCAGGATTAAGATGTGCTGAGTTAACATCTGAAATCAAAGTAACCACTGACAATCCTTTTGAAACACAGCAAATTTCCTTTCTCCTCACTGCCAGGAAGGAGAATTTCCCCTTCCAAAATGGGAATTTTTACCGTCCCTTTATGTCCCTTTCTGGTTTTATGAAGCAAAAGCTATGAAGGCATTTCAAACATGAATTACTTGAAACTTCTGCTTAATTCCCACCAGAACTAGGCTGGAATTCTCTGGATTGGAGTGTTTTGGAGTTCATTTTCCATATCTATACCAATAAAACTGCAGATTCATTCAAATCTAAGGAACACTTAAAGTTGGACTTGATGATCTTGGGGGTCTTTTTCCACTGTGATCATTCTGTGATTCTATGAACACAGACTGAAAAATCAGAAGGAAAAAATGACAATTAGTACCTTCCCTGAGGGAAGCAGACCTGTTCCAGCTCCACCTTTGTCCTTGGTGCTCAAGGGCTCCGCGTTGGGTCCCAGGTCTCTCTTTAGTCGATGCCTTTCCCTGGTCATGTTGCTGTGAGCTGGGGGTGCTCCAGACCCCAGATGCAGTGGGAGTGTGGGACTGGAGTCTGGAGAAGAGGGAAATGGGCCGGATCCATGTATTTGCAAAGAGAGGAAGAATCTGCACCCTCTCTTGTAGAGGAGAGGCCTCCAGAGCACGCGGCTGTGCTGGAGAAACAGGACTGTGAAGAAGCAAAGATTACCCAGCAACCCCTGGCCAGCCAAGAGCCAAACCAGGCAAGTTTAACAGCTGCATTATTTAAACTTATTTAACTGACAACGAGTGTGTAATCTAAGGCTGCAATATAAGAAAAAACCCACTTGGGCCGAATTGCTGGGACAAAATCACTGGCTGGTTAATCCCCAAAGTACACTTTAAAGGACATCGCCAAAGACTTCGGGACAATGGTCTTATTCTTACTGTGCCACATCATAGTTTTCATTTACGAGTGCAGTTCTTGTTAAAGAACTGTAATTTCATCTTTGGTTCATCCTGCGAGAAGTCTTTGCCTCGTCCCGAAATCCTCGCTTAGAAAAGCTTTCACCGAAACCTTGCAACCAACAATAAAAACAATCGCCCTGAAACCACCCTCAATTTGGGGCATTTCCATCAATCCAGCTCCTGCTGATGCTCCCGCTGGAGCTCGGGCTGTTAAGTGATTTCTCACTTTCATCCTCGCTCTGAAACTGCACAAAATCCTCACATTTGGGCACCGCTGGAGGCAAAAACAGGAAAGCTGCAAAGCTCCTGGGTCTCCGTGCAAGGCGGGGAGGATTTTGCCCTAAATGTCCCCATTTCCATCACATCCTTCATGTTAATTGAGTTTTAAACCTCGACTTGAGCTTCCTGTTGGCAGCTCCTGGCCCAGCACACCATACGTTCTGGGGCCGTTCGGTGTCTCCCGGGATCTGGGTTCAGCTCCAGGTTTTCCGCACTTTTCCTGGGTAGGACTCTGGGGAATGATCTCGTTCCTTGCTGCTGCAGTTCCCCTCCCTCTCAGCAATAACAAACCCACTAATTCACATCGCTCCAAGACACGAGAACCATAGCAATAAAACTTGCAAACGGAGGGGAGAGAGAGAAGCATGTAAATATGATTCAAACCCAAGCTGAAGTTACTAAAATCCAATTGAATTCAAATTTCTTTTCCTCCTTCCCTTGGCTGATGTTTCCCCAAAGCTACTCCCTTGAATTACATGTGCACAGTCACCCTTCATTTCCACCAGATGCATTCCTACGTTGGAAAAACCCCACCATCTTGTGTTGCTTCTGGAGAAAAGAATTTTAATGATGAAGGTTTTGTCCACGTGAGTCCTGAGTGCATGGAAGGACTGAACAGCCAGGGACGCCTCTGATGCTGGCAAAGGTTTGCAGGAATGAGGCCAAGCAAATGTCTGACCCCCATTTCAAAAGGATCAGAGCGTTTATAGAAGCACAACAAAGAGTTTCAGCAGTGGTAGCAACCCAAAAAAAGAGTATAAATTGGGTTTGAGCAAGTGTGGGAAGTGTCTCACCGTGATCAGCCCCAAGCTTCCTGCTGGAGCACCGAAGGCACGGGCAGGTGACCAAAGGGGTGACATCTGTAAAGTGGCTGTGCTGGGGTGACACCGATGCTGCTGGATTTGGTAAGACTTCGGTTGTTCCCAGGATTTCAGCCCTAGGGAACAAGAAGGATGTTGGTTAGACTCGGTTGGCAGCACCACTTGTCTGCTTCTTACTGTCCAGGAAACGTGGATTTATGGAAAACACAGCTTCCCAATCTAATGGGATTTTTGGTAAGATGAGAGAATTGACCATAAAGGTGGTGTTGAGCACAGACCTTCCAGAAACCAACTGCAAAATAATCTCAGATAACCCAGAAACTGCTCTGATCCTCAGAGATCATCCACTGTGAGGCTGGAGAGGCCCTGGAATGGATTTCTCAGAGCAGCTGTGGCTGCCCCTGCATCCCTGGCAGTGTCCCAGGCCAGGCTGGACGGGGCTTGGAGCAGCCTGGGACAGTGGAAGGTGTCCCTGCCCACGGCAGCCTTTAAGGTCCCTCCCAGCCCAACCCATTCTGTGATTCCCCCTACAGAACACACACAGTAAATAATTTTTTTTGAAGCACCCCCATGTTGCCAGGGTCATTACCAGGGTCCCCTCCAGGGGCAGGGCTTTGGCTGCGGACACAGGAGAGTCACTCAGGGTGGCTCCAGCCCCAGGAGTGACCACAGGATCATCCCCGAGCTCGAGCTGAAATGTGAAACCTCCTCTGTGCTCCATCAGCCTGTGTGGAAGCCTCTTGCAAAAGCAGCCCTAATATTCAAAATTTAGCAACACCATCTGTTAGAGACTTTGTTAAATAAAAACAACTCATTACTGAACTTAGATCTGGGAGAAGGATCACTTTCTTTCACATACAACTGATTTTCTTCAGCTGGAAAAACACAAATAGTTGTTTCCCAGTATTTCTGAACCATTTCCAAAGGTTCCTGACAGCAGCCACGTTCCTAACCTGTAGCCAAAGAAATAACTGTACTATTAATCTGGAGCTGGCAGTAACTCCTGACATTTGAATTATGTTGCTGAAAGGTGTCTTTTTACCAGCTGGTAAATAACAATCCCCTAATTACAGATATAAATCTGGGGAGGTATGAATGCACAGTTGAAAGTGATGAAAATGTTTAATAAAATATGGCCCAGAAATGGAGAACATGATTAGATTCAGCGTCTTGACCACGGGGGTTTTGTGGATCTGCCGATAGAACCACAGCCCCCGAGGATGGCAGCACATCCCTGTCCCAGTGATAAACGTAAGGGGGAAACCCTGCTGCTTAAAACTGTCCCAAGAAATCTGAGCAACCAGGGCGGCACGAAACCCCTTTTGAACTCTCCAAGTTCTTCTGGCTGCTGCAGGGAAGAGCATTTATGATGTGCTCTGCTGATAATTAGCAGACCTTTATTAATTTTGTTTCTCCAGTGAAGTTTGATGAAGATACGGTTTCCTTTTGGGGCCCGGATTTGTCACCTCTGTGATTCAGACTTATATCATAGATCTCTAATGACAGAAATTGGAAAGAGTTCAAAACTGTAGTTTATTTTTTTAATTTTTTTTTTAAATCTCTTTTTAAAATTCCATCCCAAGTCAACTATTTTACAAAAGCCGTGGCAGCTTGATCTGAAATGGCTTTATCTTGGTGCTTCGCTTTCAGTTTTTTGGAGTATTACATTAATTTATTATAATTTTTTGCTATTTTTTGGCAGCGGATAAAGACAAATTCTTTTACTAAAGATTGATTTTTCTAATTGTAGCCTCACCAAAACTCCCCAGCACAGCTTCTCCAGTGACTTCCACAACTCACTGACCCCAGTACACAGCCTGAGACAAAGCTCATTCAAGAACCTGCGTGGAGGAGGTCTCTGAGTGTGGCCTTAGTGAATATCATGGAATATCCTGGGATGGAAGGGACCCGCCAGGATCATCCCAGCCCCTGTCCCTGCCCAGACCCCCCAACAATCCCACCCTGGGCATCCCTGGCAGCGCTGCCCAAACGCTCCTGGAGCTCTGGCAGCCTCGGGGCACTGCCCATTCCCTGGGGAGCCTGGGCAGCGCCCAGCACCCTCTGGGGGAAGAGGCTTCCCAAGAATATAACAAAATAATACATACAGGTGTGTACACAATCTATTGCAAATACTACCAGAGCCTGGGGAATGGTGAATGACCTTTCTGACCGCTCAGATACAGCACAGCTCGGTCCACGTTGGATTTCATAGCCCATAATTGTAATTATCAGCCACAACTGCCATTTCAGCCCAGATCTCTCTCCCACTCTACAGCTTCCTCTCAGCTGAGCCTGCAAGGAAAACCGACAGGCTCAGGCTCCCTGCCCTGCTGCAGGGAACGAGCAGGGAAGTTCATTCCCAAGCTGCCAGTGCAGTTCCTTTCTCCAGCACTACATTCATTAACTCTGCAGCACAACACCCAAATTACTCCTTTTTAGCTTCTGCAAAGATTTTCATGTCACGCTCGGGGTGGTTTCATCTCATTACTGCTGCTTCTTTTCTGTTCCATTATTGATGCACAGGCACTGCCCATACAAGGATTAATTAATAAGTCACGTTCTTAAATCCATGTGTTCCCCTGAAAGGAAGGGATCTCTGACATAACATCTGCCTGTGTTCAAATTACAAATTACAAACATGAGACTCTGCTTCTGCTCATCCCATCCCACCCCTGCCATGGCAGGGACACCTTCCACTGTCCCAGGCTGCTCCAAGCCCCAGTGTCCAGCCTGGCCTTGGGCACTGCCAGGGATCCAGGGGCAGCCACAGCTGCTCTGGGAAATCCATTCCAGGGCCTCTCCGCCCTCAAATCACCAATCTCACCGCCCTCAAATCACCAGAGTCTTCTGAATTCAGACCTTACTGAGGCCGTCTCTGACGTGGCGATGAAGAAGACACCAGGGGATCACGGTGTGTTTTCTGATGACCAACACCAACCTCCCTCAGAACTCTGCTCAAAACCACCCCCCACCAGCCAGACTGAAACCCAAACAAGGACCAAAACCCAGCCCAGACCCTGCCATTTCACCACCAGCTCTCTGGGCTGGGCACCACTGAAGGTTAAACCAATAAAAGGGGCTTTAGGAGGAAACTTGCACAGGAGAGGAAGAACTGGGCTGCAGAAGCTGGAGCTGGCGTGCAAGGCTGAATTAATAGCTTAATGCAATTCAGTTCTTACTGGTTGCCTGGAAACTAACTTCGGAAAAAAAAAGGAAAAGCACAAACCATAATGGGTGTAGAGGCCTTAATAGGGAATTATTGATGCCACCTGAGTGTCTGATAGTCTGATGGATTTCTAACGAAATCACTCCGAATGCTGCTTTATTATTACATGTTCTCCTGAACAACGAGGTCCAAGGCCAGAGGAGAGGAAATCTTCCGTGGTGCTGGTGGTTAATGCTGGCAGGAGAGCCTGGTGCTTGCAGGGACAGCCCGGCTGCTCCCGCACTGCTGCTGCTTCCCTCGTGTTTAACATCACACCGCCCGTGTTCTCCGCAGCGAACACGAGGAGCACTCGAGAACTCCTGCCCGAGTCAGCCGGCTCGAGTGAACCCTGCAGACCCGCTCACCGCCAGCAGCTGCTTCGTTCCGGCTTGAAACCAAACCGTGCGGGAAGCAGGGACGCGGCCCTTTGACAAACACCGCCCTGGGGAGGGTTTTAGTGGATCCTCATCGTTGTGTTAACGGGGAGGAAAAAAACCAGCGAAGTTCCTGCCATCCCAAAGGCCGTGGAGTCCTTTGGGCTGAGGGATCTCACCAGAGCCTGCAGGAGATGAGGGATCACGGCAGGAAAAGGGGACCACCAATAGCTGAAGCAGATGCTGGTTGTGATGGAAAGCTGCCGTTCATCCCAGTAAGGGCCTCATTCATCCCAGTAAGGATCTGCCAAGTCTGCAAAAACACGAAGTTAACTGTTAATGATGCATATTTTAATTAACTAAGGACTCAGCTCAATGGTTCTGGCATCACAGAGCGAATCCTGTCCCTCCACCAGCCCCAGGCCACACGAGCATCACCCGGAGCAGCTCCAACATCCAGCCCCTGGTGCCAAATTTTCCATCTTGAAATAGTGACTTAGGGAGTGCAGGTTTTATCCTGATTATTTTTGACAGGAATTAGGTCGGTTTAATTACCTTAAAATTCAGCTGAGCATCCACCTCTGTCCTGGCTACTTCCGGGTGTATAAATAATGCACTGACAGCACCAAAGCAGAAAACACCACGAACCCCAGCACCTTCAGGCCACTGGAGACCCTCCCCACACACAGATATCCAGCTCTGGGCCTCAGAGACAAACCCTGGCAGCTTTTCAGGGGTAAGGATGATCATATGTTAGAAACAGCTTTGAGAATAGGCTCTGTCTCTTCTCCCATCTCGAAGGTGCATTGTACAGGGGCTGGATAATGTAACTGTAATATAGAACATATTGTAATATAGAACAGCGCAGGGCTAATTTTGAGTCTGCTCCTGATTTATCTGTGATGTCAAGATATTCAATAGATACCTCGAGAGCATTTTAAATAGTCTCTAAATAAAGCAAGTCATTATTTCTTGCTAAAAATGGGGTTTAAAATGAGCAAGTTACTGAAAAAAACAACAAACTGTAATTTGTTTTCCAATGTCATAGGTCCCTTTCCTGTTTCCAAGTGATCTGTGGTACTGAAATATCAACATGGAGATCAAATGCCCCAACGAAACTATTTAATGACTTATAGAGTGTACATTAAACCCCTACAACCTAAGCTAAGACAAACATAATCACACACCCTTTTTATTTCAGTTCTTTAGAAACTGGGGGTGTAAATAGAATTTAGCTCACCTGTTCACTTATTTTTCATTGTTGTCCCATTACCCACAAATTCTGTTTTCCGTGTATCTCGTTTTAGGGGTTCCTGAGCCAGCACACCTGGAAGGTGGAGCTGTTTGAGCCCTCAGTCGTGAGAGGAATTTCTGGATTTTCCAGAAGGAACGGAAGGGAGGACATGGGTTCCAGGCTGAGGAGTTGAAAAACCTTTCAGGTACAGACTTCCCTCTGAGCCAGTGTGGATTCCCAGGAACGTCCCCTTTCTGTGGGAGTGTTGGTGCCTCGTGGGACCCCACACCCGCAGGGTGAGGAGCCGATGGACCAGCACAGCCTCACCTTGGAGGGACCTGAGGCACCTCGGTACTCTGGGCTGGCTCTGGGAACAACGAGCGCGTCTTCTCCCACAGGGATTTCCATGGAAACAAACTGTTTTAATGGGAAAACACCGGGTGAGAACATCCCCCCACCTCCTCACACTTCCCCACCCAAACCCATAGGTACCAGGATGGCCACAGCTGCCCAGCAGCTGGAGCGATGATCAACAGTTGGACTTGATCTTAGAGACGTTTTCCAGCCTTAACAACTCCACGATTCCATGAGAAACGAGCACTGAACTCACGGGACTCTGTCCCACTGAGGTTCTGCAGAAGGGGAAGCATTCCCAACCCTCGGGCTCTGACCCAGCCACGTGTTCGGAATTACCCACCCACCTTACCTGGAGTGGGTTTCCCTGGGGAAAGCAGGTGTGGAGCAGCTGGCCGTGCCCCAGAACCTCTGGAGCAGGGCTGAGTGTGCCAGCCCCGAGTGCCAGGGGGGCTCTCCTGCTCCACAGCCTTCCTTACAGCACGAGAAGGGGATGTGGGAAGCAGAAATAATTGCACTTGACATCCTTATCTGCGGGAAGACTGGCAGTCACCGGGCTCCACGTGACCTTGCTGACCAAAATGGTCTGGAGAGTCCTTGAGCTGGGCCGTGGACAGCAGAGCTGGAGTCAGCTGCTATTTGTGTCCCTTCCCTGCCAGAGCCGCAGCCCTGCTCCTGGAGCTGTGTGTGATCCGCCTGGGGCCATTCTGCCAGCCAGCTCCAGCTCCAGACAGCTCTCATCAGAACCTTCTAATGTAAATTGCTGTCTCCTCCTTGCCATCTGTGGAATTAAAGTGATTTATTTGAGCTCAGGAGCTGTCTCTGAGTTGGTAAACTTTCGATGGTGGACACAATGAAAAGCAACCCTGAGCCTTTTCTTCTGGAGAGAGGGAGATGTCCTCCTGAAGTTCAAAAATGTCAAAGCCTTATTTCTTCATACTCGCTGGAACAAGTCATTCCGAGGTTGTTACTCTGCAAAATAATTCATAGATTCCAAATACTGATATTTATAGCTGAAGCAGAACTCCTAAAATCTCATGGTTTTAATGGGAATGTTGGCAGGTCTTTTATTATGTCCCAGTGAGCAGTGGTGTTAAAAGTTCTGGAATCAAACTATCAATGCATGATAAATGGGGGGTGAGCTGCTCGTGTCACACCACTTATTAAGTTGGTACCATAAATTATTGCACCGTAAAAATCAATGTTTACCTCAGACTTCCCTCCCATATTTTCATTGCTATTTTCTAGAATTCATTTAAAAACTACAAGAAACATAAAAAAGAAACCCAAAACCACGTGAAACAGGAAAATTAATTTTCTTCAGGCTGAATTGCTCTCTATTACCTAAACGAAACAACAGCTGAGGATGTTGCAATTAATAAAACCAGCTAGACAAGAAAGGATGAATTGGAGGTGGATCAGACCATGGAGCTCAGATATCAACCAAAAATTCCAAGAATTGAATCAAGAAAAGTATGATTTTTTTGGTTTTTTTGAGAATGAATCACTATTTATCAGCCAATTTATACTTTTTATTCCCAGATGAGACCTCCAGGAACAGTTAGTGTAGACTGAGTGTCCCTTTATGTCAGGCACGATGTTCCAACGTTAATTCTCCCGGATTTTGCACAAGGAGGAGAAACATCCCCTGCTGGGGCAGGACACTCTCTCGCCCTCCCCGCTCCGAGGGGGTGCTGAGAGCTGCCCAAAACTGCCTGGGTGGCACGAAGTGAGGAAAACTCTTCATTTACTTGTGCTGAGCTGGCTCAGACCGCTGGGATGCCCGGCCCTTCCACCCCTCCCCAGGAGACTTTCCCCACATTTAGGATCTCAATCCCTGTAGTTTCAGGGATGTTACACAGTTGTCAAATCCCGCTGGGAAAAGCTCAGGAACAGCAAAGGCCAGAGAGATTTGTGTGGGAGGAAATCCTGTGGCTCCGTTTGCTCTGCACAACCAAAGGTGAGCTCAGGATCACATCTGGCCCACGGCTGGAAGTGTCACACGCGTTTAGGAGCAGCCCGGCAGGTCCCACGAACAGGAAACAGCAAGAAAACCACATTTTCTAGGTTTTTACACCCGAAGAATTTTTTTTGAAAAAAAAAATTCTCCCTGGTGTTTCTGCCAGTTTGGTTTCAGCTTATACTTGGCAGGAGCTGCACGCCAGCAGTGCGTTCCCCGCTTTGTTTTGATAGACTCTGTCTCCCAAAATCCGAGCTTTTGGTGATTCCTCTCCTCAAGCTCAGCACCCAACCACTTCTAGAGCGTTCCTGCATTTCCCAAAGCCGAGGGCAGCATCTATCAAGTGCCACCTACAATGTACACGCTGGCAAAAGGCTCCTTTCCTCCAGGCCAAGCACAGCCCCGAATTTATTGCTAATAAGTCAGAGATTCTGCAAACAGCAGCATCAGAGAGCACATTAGCTCTGCCTCTGGGTGAGCACATCCCATCTCCAGCGAGGTTTTATGACAGATGATTCAAAGGGGAGAAATTGAGAGGCCTCAGAAGCTTTTATGGCTTTTCTTACCTCATCTGTATTTGTAAAACATCTGAGGCGGGGCGCGGCGTGCCGGCGCTGGTGTGTTTGGCTTTCCAGCAGAGTGCTCAGCTTGCCATAAATACCGGGGCTGAAACAGCCGGGTGTCAATAAGGGCTGATGGAGAAGCGTGAGAGGACAATTTCCCACCTCACACCGCACAGGGAGAGGCTCCCAGCCAGAGCAGGAGGCACCAGAGCCCGGGGCTGGGCAGGGGCACTCAGGGATTTAGGCAGGACGCTGCCTTGGTTTGCTTGCTGGCCACCCGTGCTCTGGGATTCTGGGATTTCCCTGCCTTAAAAAGGAAATGTGTCTGAATTTTGCAAGATAAAAGTTTAAATATTAAACTTCACCTACCTTTAAAAGAAGGGACTGAGGACGAATGTATGGCTGCCAATGATTTAACAACTCCAGCAAGGATTCTGTGCAGAGTGGGGAAAGGAAAAGGCTGTCACAGGCCTCCCTGGAAAATTCTCTCAGATCTCAAAATTCCCCCATTACAAACAAACATTTTTAACCCTCTCGTTGGCCATGCTACAACCTCATAGGGGGTCCTAAAGGTCAAGTACCTGTGCTTGTTCTTGCCCGAGGTTTGAGCAGCTCTCCCAGGCAGGGTTTCGCAGATGCACAAGCTCACTAATCTTGCAGGTTCAGGGTGCATCTGCAATCTTCTTGCATCCCACATTCCTACCTATTACCTCCAATTTAGATCATCTGCCTTGTTTTCCAGCCGGAGCCATCTGCAGAGGGGATCTGAGCCAGCACAACTCCTTGCTATGGAGACTTTGCTCCTCAGTGACGTGAGCAGAGGGTTTTGCATGAAAATCAAAAGAACAATCTCTGAGGAGTCTCTCCTCAGCACTCAGACTGTCCTGAGAGCACGGCGTGGCGTGAAATGAAAAATCAGGCATCTCCTTCTCTCTACGGCTGGAAAGGTTTAACTAATTAAACCAATTATTTTGCTGTAACAATATGAAATTAAAGCGGTTTTTTTGCTTAAAAATAATAGACAGAGGCAAGCTGAGCTAATCTTGTGTGTCAGTCTGGAGGAAGGATGTATTGCAGAGCTGCTCTGGGGCAGAAGTTTAATGACTGACTGAATAAACCCCGTGTGCACCAGCCGGGTCTGTCCTGCACATCCCATCATTCTTTACAGGGTTGGTGTGATTTATTGCCCATCCCTTGGTGTTTATGTACCTGATAGACAAAGAATTCTCAGAACCACAGACAGGTTTGGGTTGAAGGGACCTTAAAGCCCATCCAGTGCCACCCCTGCCCTGGCAGGGACACCTTCCACTGTCCCAGGCTGCTCCAACCCCGTCCAGCCTGGCCTTGGGCACTGCCAGGGATGCAGGGGCAGCCACAGCTGCTCTGGGCACCCTGTGCCAGGGCCTCCCCACCCTCCCAGGGAACAATTCCTTCCCAATCTCCAATCTAAATCTCCCCACGAGTGTTTTTTCCACAGTTTGAGGAGGAGGGGATTTCTATTGAGTTTTGTGGTTTCCAGGACCTGCAGCCACAGGCAGGATCCCCCCTCTAACCCCAGCTCTGGCTGCATTTCCCTACCAGGGGATTCCTTCCTGTGCTCCAGGGGGATGGAGGCAGCACAGCCCCACAGCTGGAGCCTCTCCCCATCCCAAGGGAAAGCTGTGCTGGTCCCCCCCGCCAGCTCAGGACTTCTGCCCTTGCCATGAAAGAAGTGAAGAAGGTTTTGCTTTGGTTTGTAGGCAAAGATGGATGGGCTAAAGCTAAACCAGGGTCAGGCTCCAGGCCTTTCCCATCCAATTTTTGCTCAGTGAGGTGTGGAAGGGTAGAGGGACGTGAGGATCGTGAAGGTCCCTTCCCACCCAAACCATTCCGAGATTCTCTGCTATTTACGTCTCAGAGCTCCTAATTTACTTACTGCATATTAAACATATTATGTCCAATCTTAAAATATTACTTATCTTTATATTATCTTTAATTAAGTGCAAAACTTCTGGGTTTTTTTGTTGTCGTCCTGACCTTTCCAGAGCACTGAGCTCTGCCAGCAAACCCAATCATTTGCCCAAGCTGCACAAAGGCAAAGCTAACTGCAAAATAATATTGGTGCCATCTATTTATAGCAGATATAAAATCCCCACAGGAAGCTGGTAAATCCCCTTCTCCGTGCTCAGACACGAGGGGCCACAGCGTTGCTTTTCCAGTAGGGCTTCATTATCCAATACTGGTGATTGATGCTATTTCCCAGTAATCTTTCAGATAAATGAGCCCTCCCCATCTCATTTCCATAACTATTTTATCACCGTGTGAATTAGTTCCTCACACTTCTGCAGAGTTACCTCTCCAACAGGAATTTCTGTACAGAGCAATAGAAACATCCAGCAAATAAAAAATATCCCAGCAAGTGCTGAATATCTCCCAACAAGCCTCAGATTCTTCTCTTTTAACAATTAAAATATTGACATTTTTTCATTAATTCCTTTCTCAACAGGTGAAAAAATCCAAACCAGGAAACAAGGACCAGGCAGAAGGTAGGGATGATTTCTAGGAAAAATAGTGGTTATCCAATAAAATCCAATCCAGATGTAAAATCTAACTATGTGAAAATCTCCCTTTGTCAATATCTGCAGGAGTTTCCTAAAAACATCTCTTCTTTTTGGAAAATAGCTTCAAACTAAATTAAAAAACAGCTTTAGAAATGGAGTTTAGAGGACTTGGAGACAAGAAAAGCCATTTGTTCTGAGGCAATCTGGGTTTGCTTAGATTGGTTCCCTCAATCCTGAGCTGAGGAAGGTGTGAAAATGGGCAAAGAGGAGGACAAGATTTGACTGCTCTGGATGAAAGGATCAATTCCAGATGAGTTTCTGTTTGTGCTCACTATAAACCCAGTTTTTCAAGGGTCTCACATAAATCCAAATGCACTCTCACTCTGAATGAAGAATGGAACTGAAACCAGGGTGGGGATTTGGGGCCGTGGGTGCTCACATTCAGCCACAGAGGCCTCACACCTCACCACTGGTACGTATTTTAGATGTTCTCTTCCTCAAAAAACATATATTTAAAAAGCAAATAAAATATGTTAAACCTTTTTCTAAGGACAGGATGTGAGATCAAAGGAAAAACCGGGTGTGGAAAACGACAACCATAATTCAACTGCTCAAACATTTCAATATTTTCAATTTAAAAGTCATTGCTAAAAAAGCTGTCACATCCATGAGTTGACCAATGCCATATATAAAAAACTGTCCTTCAGAATTATTTTAATCGCAACAAATGTTCCCAAACCAGGCTTTAAAGCAGTACCTAGTGGTAGTATTTATCTAGGGGAGCTCAGCAGCAGAGTGCAGACAAAAGAGCAGAACCCAGCAGTGCCAAGGGTTGCATTGCCAGTTAATTCTCCATTTTCGGGGACTCCAGGCAGGCCCAGCCCCAGCAGAGCAGGGATGGGTCAGGTGTTCTCCTGTGGCAGCGGGACTGGTCCCAGTGACACCCCCTCCATCCCCAGTGTCCCCTGCCATTCCCAGTGCCTAACCCTGATGCCAGCCAGGGTGGGGAGGGGTGTCCGGGGCTGGGGCACGGCTGGCACAGCTGCAGGAGGACCCAAGGAGGAACCTCTGGAGCAGGAGCACCCGGCATCAGCAATCTCGGGGTGCAGGTGGTTTTGAACGTTCGATGGTGGCCGTGAAGGGTAACGGGAGCTTGTGGCTGGTCACAAATTAGCAGCAATCCCCTCCCTGCATGTTTTACCTCTCATTAATGACCCCAGCCCTGCCATCAGCTCCCTTCCCAAAGCTCTGCTGCCAGGAGTGTCCTCTCCGTGGTGGGGGGCGCTGGCAGCCGGCCCAGCTCCCAGCCGAGGGCATCCCAAAGTTGCGAGCAGCACATCCCGGCAGAAAGTGAGGGCTGGGATGCTCGGATCCAGTTGGTCCCCGGCGTTCCCGGCCTCGTTGCCATGACAGCGGAGCTCCAGGGCTGCCTCCTCTCCTCTCCTTTCCTCCCTGGAAATGCAGCTCTGCTGCTCCAGGACTCCCAGCTCGCTCCTCATGCAGCTGGGAACGCTGGCAGGGACACGGCTGGGCAGGGACTGACCCCGCACCGCTCCTGCTCCCCCCACGAACGCTGCTGACACCGCGGGTGCTTCGCAGGATTCTTATTGCTCCTGCAGAGCGTGTGCAGAAAGGTACAGCGCTCACCGGGGACGGAGGGAACAGGGAAGGCAGCCACGGACTCACCGGATTCCCATCGAGATGAATCCTGCAATTTATCGTCCCTGCAGTACAATCACAGAACTCTGTGTCAGCGCTCCAGGAGCTCAGGGGGGCACGCAGCTCCTCCAGACTCCTCTTTGCTGGCAGACGAGGCTGGGCATTATGATGGAATCATTTACATTTCTGCCAAGCTGATGCCAAAATGTCCCCATAACTTTTCAAAGACTTGGTGACATTTGTATAAACTATAGGGAATTGCCACCTCTTATAAATCAAGATTTCCTCCCTATCCTGGGACCTTGTTCCTCATGTTCTGTGCTTGTTCCTCAGCCTTGGGACGAGCTGAGTTTCCACTGAGATGTCTTTCAAGCCTTTGCTCTCACATATTCTTAGATTTCCCTTCTAATTTTCTGTTTATATAGAAAATATTTATGTTTCTGTACAGCCTGGCATTACCTGCAGCCTTCCCAACCCCCCGGGGTTCGTCCCCTGCAGATCCCTGAGCAAGGACACCTCTGGATGTGGAAATGGGAAGAAGGACCCAGCAGCTTTCAGCCTCTTCCACTTCTCCTTGAAGGATTTCCTTTCCTTTGGAATGTTCTCTCTGAAACTGTGCCAAAACGGACAGCATTCCTCAAATTCAATTTGTTACTTCTTGAACAACAGAAGAAAACATAATATTCTAGGGTATATAATATGCAAAATATGCTCGGGTTTATTATTTGAAAAACTCAAGACAGCTTTGCCTTTGGAGATTAGGGAGAGCAGAAATAACATTCCCTATGCAGAAATAACATTCCCCATGCAGAAATAACATTCCCCACGCAGAAACAAAGCTGTTTTTCTCAGCAACGTCCACAAATGCTGTCCCAGGTGTTTCCCTGTCTCTGTCCATGGCTGGACACAGCACATCCCTTACCAGCCACGTGGGACATGGATGTGAGGAGCCCATCAGAGCCCATGGGAAGCTGCCCAAATCTCCCCTTGCTCCCTGCTCCCCATCCCAGGGAGCTGGGGCAGCTCTCTCCTGGAGCCTGGATCATCTGATTAACCCACTCCTTAAAAAGCTGCCCTGGTGTCCCTGCCCGTGGTGGGGGTGCAGTGAATCGGTCCCTCAGGTGCCTCCCACCCCGTTCCAGGATTCCCTGGCACGGTGCCCATCAATCCCAGCCAGCAGCACAGGATGGGAAATGCTCCGTCCCAGAGGTCTGGGGTGAGTCAGGGCTGCGGAGGGGGAATCCAGAAGCACCAAGAGAATTCCTGCTGATTTAGCACCCAGTGCACCCAGTCTGCCTCTGCCTTTAGGGCTTTGCTGGCAGCTCCAGGCTCCCTTCCCAGCCCCAGAGCAGCCCCTCAGGAGAACCTCTGCTCCTTGCATGGATGCACAAGAAATACCTGGACACAAATTCAGGCCAACCCTTCCTCTTCGAGCCATCGACACAACGATGCAACAAATAAAGCAGCAGCACTCCACAGGCTGCTGGACTCCTCTCTCAGCCCTCTCACTCAGCCAAGAACTCCCACAGAAATGCTTTTATATCTCAAGACTACTTGAGAGGAACCTAAGTACTGCACTTTCACTGCCAAATTTAATTTCTTCGTGGAGCTCTCAGCTCACTTAAAAGCTTGCCAGCCTTTCTGAGGACTGAGAGCTCCTCAGGGCACGGCCTGGCCTCTCCCCCGGAGGTGCAGCCAGCCCTGGAAGGCCGAGGAGCCCTGCACTGCCTGCCCTGCTGGTCCGTCCCCTTCTCCTTCTGCACTCAGAGAGCAATTCAGCATCTCAAGTACATCTCGTGTAGCAGCTGCAGAGTCAGCCTCCTGCAAGGGGAGCACGCAGGGACCCTCTGAATCCCAGAATCCCACGATCACTGAGGCCCTCCCAGCCCATCCAGTCCCAGCTGTGCCCAATCCCCCCTTGTCCCCAGCCCGGAGCGCTGAGTGCCACCTCCAGGAATTCCTTGGGCACCTCCAGGGATGGGCACTCCAAACCTCCCTGGGCACTTCCAAGGCCTGACCACCCTTTCCATGGGGAAATTCCTGCTGATGTCCCCTCTGAACCACTCTGGCCCAGCCTGAGGCCGTTCCCTCTCCTCCTGTCCCTGTTCCCTGCGAGCAGAGCCCGACCCCCCCGGCTGCCCCCTCCTGTCAGGGAGTTGTGCAGAGCCACAAGGTCCCCCCTGAGCCTCCTTTTCTCTGGGCTGAGCCCCTTTCCCAGCTCCTCCCTGCTCCTCACATGGCCACATGTTTGGCACACGTGAAGGGGAGAGGGCAGATCCTCCTGGGTGGATTTTCACCGTTTGTCGTGATAAAAATCTTCCAAAGAACAGAGAGCGAGGACAGAAACAGAGATGGTGCAGTACCCAGAGTAAATTGGAGAAACAAAATTAGAAACAATCTGTGTTTCAAAAATGTGGTCAACAGAATGCATCACCATGACAATTCTTGCTAGAAGCAACAAGAGAGGCTTCCTGGCAGTGCTGAAGAAGGGCTGGTTCAGGAGTGAAGATTCATCAAAATGCAATTTACAGCACCAAAAAATATATCTGTAGTGGCATTTCATTGACTTTTATTCTTAAAATGTGAGAACTAGACTGAAGAAGCATTACCTTACACTGAATTCTGTGAAAATCCTGATCCTGACAGAAAATCAGAGACATCTTTAGCATGTTCCTTAGTGGTTGCATTCCAGACAAAGCTAAAATAAGGATCAAAGATTTATTTCACAGATATAAAATAAAATCAAACGAGTCTCGGATTAAGGCACACAGAGGTGGGCTTTAAATTATAAATATGGTTCTAAAAGGAAATGTAAAGAAAGGATTAAAATACCCAAGCACTGAAAAGTAATTCCTTTTAGAGGTGCCATCTTGTCCCAGCTCCCAGCTACGAGAGAAGCAGAACTTGCTGCAGTTTTAATGATGGCTCTTTCAAAACATCCCATTCAGGGGGCTGGACATCCCTCCCCCCCAGCTGCCCTCCCTGGCGCGTTGGGTGAGGATTCACAGCCACACAAATGGATTGTTTTCATCTGGGGCAGCTGAGAGGCGACGTCAGCGCTCTCCTGATGGATGAGGTCACACGGATGTGTTCATTTGCATGGTGGTGGGGAGAGGGCTCAGCTGGAAAGGCAGAAAAAAGGGTCAAATCTACCTGGAGAGAAAGCCAAGGAGCCCAGAGCAGCTGGGGCTGCCCCTGGCTCCCTGGCAGTGCCCAAGGCCAGGCTGGACAGGGCTCGGAGCACCCTGGGGCAGTGGAAGGTGTCCCTGCCATGGCAGGGGTGGCACTGGATGGGCTTTAAGATCTGAACCATTCTGGGATTCTGTGATCATAAAAAACCCAAGGAAACACAGCAATGTTTTGATGACAAATGAAATAAAGAGCAGCTCTGGCTGGGGGTGGTGGTGGGATGGAAATCACGTCTCCACCTCTGGAGCTTCCCCCAGCAGCTCTCCCTCAGGGGTTACTATTTACTACATTTTAGGGAGTGCAGGCACTGAGGATAAATTTCCTCTCTTAAGCCCATAAATCTCTGCAGGTCTGACTGAACGCTCAGCATGGTATATGTGTGTGGCTCGGCTGACCTTGAGCTGGAGAAAAGTTTGTTAAAAACTTCTCCTTTTGGAAAAATCCCCATTGCAGGCTGACAAATGCTGCACAGCTGTCCATCAATTGCCACAAGTTGTCTTAATTTTTTAGTGCTTAAGTAACATTTCTTTCCCATCAAAATACTTTGTGTCAAACATTTAATTTTGCATGTTTTTCTTTGTTAAAAAATAGTAAATTACTTAGCAACTAAAATGAAAAATCTAACGTGAGGTCAAATTGGCTACCTTGTTGATTCTGGGATGAAATAACAATTTTTTATCATTTTTGCTTTAAACAAAGCTTTTTTTTCTTTTTTTTTTTTCCCCCCAGGCAACTTCAAATTGCCAGGGAATAAAATAAATATATTACCCCCAGGTAGGTACTGTATAAGTAATATATGGTAGAGTTATAATAGAACACTGAAAAACTCCATTACATTCCTGTTCCTTTGTCAGAGGCAGCACTGGTTGGAGCAGCACTTGTATATCTCAGTGATATCTAATTCCCAGGGAAAACCTAGCAGCACTGAGAGCACAGCCAGCTGCAGGCAAACAAGATCATCAAACACTGTCAGCAAACAGATTATTCACAGAACTGAAAAGGAAAAACGGAACAGGAATAGAGACAACGTCTATAATGTTCATAATTCATAATAAAGTGATTTTACCTTAATGCCAGAGCAACTCCTGGTGCAGCTGGAGGTGCAGCGTGGAAATGGGGGTCAGGCCTCTGGCACCGGTGAGGAGCTCAGAAGGACCCAGGAATGTCTCACCTTGGAGTTGTAGGAGAAATCCCCCATGGCAGCAGCCTGGCCGAGTTCTCAGCTCCTTCCCACACTGGGACTTGGAATTGCACCTGTATCCCGTGGAGAACTTGTCCTGTAAGAGGAAAACCACAGCACACATCATGGAATCCCTGGAAAAGCCCTCCCAGCCCATCGAGTGCAACCTGTGCCCGATGCCCACCTTGTCCCCAGCCCAGGGCACTGAGTGCCACCTCCAGGCCTTCCTGGGACACCTTCAGGGATGGGCACTCCAAACCTCCCTGGGCAGCCCCTGCCAAGGCCTGAGCACCCTTTCCGTGGGGAAATTCCTGCTGGTGTCCACCCTGAGCCTCCCCTGGCCCAGCCTGAGGCTTTGTCCTCTCCTCCTGTCCCTGTTTCCTGGGAGGACACATTATGATGTATTGTACATTCCTACAACACCTTTACTATCCAATTACCCCGACCTGCTTCGTGTCCTCGCTCCTCTGTGTCTGCAGCTCCTGGGGACGTGAAGGGAGTGAGGTTTTCCAGAACCACAGGAGGTGCAAATTCTCTGTTTGTCTCACAAACCACTTCTCTGGAGCTCAGAAAGGAAAAACCAGTTGCCCCCACAAGGACCATAAGGACAGGAATAAGTGTGGGGATCTGGGGGGGAGGCAAATTGGGCCAGGGTTGTGAAGCCACCTCCAGAGATGAGCTCCTGCAGCTCCCCAGGGCTGGTGACCTACAGGGACTGGGGCTGGGACCCGGCGCAGCTCTGCTGGGCCCAGTTCAGCCCTGCTGGGCCCAGTTCAGCCCTGCTGGGCCCAGCTCAGCTGTACCGGGACCCAGCTCAGCCCTGCTGAGTGGTACCCATGCAGAGCCGGGGTGACCACGCACAGCCACCGCTCTCCCGTGTTCCTCCTCTTCCCCAGGGCCTGGCGCAGACAGGGCCACATTCAGAAAAATGCAATATTGGAATATTTCCCGGAGCAGGGCTCTGCCGGTGACGTCAGCCTTCCCCCCAGTGGTCCCAGTTGCCGGCGTGGGCTGGGCTGCCCAACACCTCCCTCGTGGAGGGGAGCCTGGCCCCGGGTGACTCACGCTGCCACCGGCTGAGGTGACAAAGTGCTGCATTTCCTCCGCAGCCCGTGGCACGGTGCATCAGTCACAGAGGGGGCACAGCGCAGCCCCCCCGCTCTATTTATGGGCGCGGGGAGAGAAAAACACGCTCCTGCCACATTTTAAAATAAAATGTATGTGAGCTGGGTGAAAAACACCAGATGACTGCACACAAGGATGAGGGGATATTAATGCAGACAGTGACACCTCCAGTTTCTGTGCTGCCTGGAGACGGCGCCAGCAGAGCTGCCAGCCTGGCCTTTGGGCACCTGGCTCCTGCCCTGGCTTCAGCAGAGGGTGGGAAGGGCAGGGGACACACTGGAAACATGAGGAGCACCAGAAAAACACAGACAGGCCAAATTCTGGTCTAGCTTTGAAGCCAGTCTGGCAAAGAGCACTGGGAGAAAACAGAAACACTAGAAAAATTTGAAATATTTCCATTTTTCAGGAATTTATAAATCTACAAAAGGCTCATTGATGCATTTGAAACAGCTCTGGCTTTCTAGTATTTATTTAAAACAGTAATTCTTCAGGGTATTTTACAGGATGTTCAGTCCTTCAAGTGAAGCTGTACAGCAGCAATTATAAAATGCAAAGGGCAACACTGCTCAAATGAGAGACCTCAGCCACAGAGAGGTTTCAGCTTCTCTAAACCTCATTTGTAAGCAGGGATAAAATGGGAGAGTAAATGGAGGAACCTGATAGCTTCATGTCAGAAAAGACATGAACCGTGACACAGCAATGTCAGCCAAAGGAAAATGAGCTGTTAAAACACCTGGAGTGGAACAACACACGCTTTCTGATGTGGCAGATGAAAAAAAAACCTGATAATGGGTCACGAGTGATGAAATTTATGCCTTGTTTCTGCCGTGCACTGGGACTTCCACTTTCAAATCTGCAGTCAGAACAGATTAGATTGCCTCCAAATGAAAGTGTCAAGGTAAAGCCCAGCAAGTGTAGTTCAACAGCTCTGTAAAAACATTGGCAGCGAGGGAAACAAGAAAACAAACCTCATTCTGCTTTTCCGTGGAGCCCCTGCACCTGGAGAACACGACTTCAACAGAGGCAGCAGAAATGTGATAAAAACCCAGGGCCCATAGCAGCGGGGTGGAAGGAAGCCCTAAGTGCCTGTCAAAAGATGTTAAATAAGAGTTTTTGGAACTAAACCATGATTCAGCTTTTCTAATATCACATAAAACTAAAAATTGGAAAAAAGGTGAGGGTTTTTTTATTGACCTTCAGGAGGAAAAAAACCTCTGGATGGCTGGTGGCCACGGCAGCTGCAGAGAATAGGCAGTTCCAGCTCGGCTGATTACTGAGCAAACCACTCTCCCAACCATTTTTTCCCTCCTGCTTCAAGCTATGCCTCAGCACAATTTAACAGTTTCCAATTCAGTAGCTAAAATAACTCAAAGGTCTTTATTTTTCTAGGGTGAGAAGGGCACACAACAACCCAGAAGCGTTTCTGCTGTGAGGGCTCCACGGCATTTGTCTGGCACAGGACGTGTCTCGTCACAGCCGGGGCGCCCACGGTGGCATTTCCACGGCGCTGGGCTGGAGGTGGGAAGCTGCAGCGCCTGCAAATATCCCCAGTGACACACTGTGGGGAGGAGAAAAACTCACTTTCCTCCTGACCCTGAACGAGCTCCCTCAAAAAAAACCCCAGAGTTGAGTTAATTATTGGATCGCACCGCGCCCGACCCCGCCGCGGCCTCCTCTTCCCTCAAAGTTTAATGCAGCTTTTTGGAACTCTTATCAATTGAAACAACAGATCTTCCTCGCATCATAAACTCTGAGGGGAATCAGTAAATCGTGCTATTTTATTGTGCTGACCTTTAGACCACCATCTGTCTTTCGGCTCTTCAGTTTATATATGAGAAAATACCGCGAGGTACTGGAGCATCCGAGCTGCTCCTTCCACCACCACTCACAGACCTTAAACCCTTTATCACTGAGCTGGAAGTTACATTTTTAGTGAGTGACTGCTTGAAGCAATGGATAAGAAGGAAAAAAAACCCTGCTCATTTCTAACCACTTTTAGTTAATGCCAGTGAACAGGATTTTTTATTTGCTTACATCATCTACTGCTAAAGTCATATTTTCTCTGTTAAGTCTATGTTTTGAAAGGTCCTTGGCATTTTAATTGGTTCAATATTTCAATTCTCTGTCAAAAAAGAGACTTGCTGAAAAAACACCACCTGATTTCTCTGCGGATTCCTCTTTCTCAGAGCCCCCTAAATGCTGCTCCTCCTGGGCAGAAGTTTGCAGTGCACTGGCTGCAGTTCTCCCCTAAACCTCTCCCTCTGGAACAGTCTGGCAAATCAAAAATCATCTCCACAGCATCGACCAGGAGCACTCTGCCTGTGGGCAGCTGGCTCACCATGAGGGACTCCAGACCAAGCTTTGCATTTCTTCCCCTCCACCAAAGAGCGACAAAGGAAGAGCCAGGGAAAGAAAAAGCTACAAGTGGCTGGAGGTCTGCAGAGCTGGAAGGGAAGATTTCTAGTGAGAACCGCAGCTAAAAACGTTACCTTTGGTCCCCAGTTCCTCCTTCCCCGCTGTCCATCTTCGCACAGCTCGGATCTGGATATTGGGATTGTTCTCGCTTGGAACGGGGCACAGGAGAGCAGAGAGGAGACACCACAGGAGGTTCAGGTTGGAAAAGCCCTTGGAGACATCGAGTCCAACCCTTCCCCAGCCCTGCCAAGGCCACCGCTGCCCCCTGTCCCCAAATGCCACATCCACGGAGCTTTTAAACCTCTCTAGGGATGGGGACTCTGCCCTGCCCTGCTGCAGGAGGGACCCACAAGGATTGAGTCCAGCTCCTGGCTCTGCACAGGGCAACCCCAAAACCCTACCCTGTGATGAAGGTGCTGCACGCAAGGTAAGCATTGCATGCAGTGAGGATCTGCCTCACACCAGGGAAATGCTTGCAAGCAACAATTATTTCCATTTAATTTAGTGGAAGTAATGACAAACCCGTTTTTTCCTCAGCACTGCCCAGAGCTGCCTCCAGACATCGTTACCTGAGGGCTGGGATGAGGCCAACAACTCACCCTCAAAAAAGGCAGGACCCTGCAAGAAACACTCCTGTTTTCAGCTCCCAAGGACTTAGACAGATTCCAAATTTCTTCTGCATTTCAGCCATTTTGCATTATGCAACCCCCAGTGTGCATTTTTATTTTCTCCCAGCACCCTGTGCAGGTCGGAACTATTAGGATCTGCCAAAGCTTACCCATTTTCAGATGTCTCAGGAGAAAATGAGGAAGGCCAAGGGTTTTTTTTTATACCAGCAAATAACAGTTTGCTTGCTTCAGTAAGTTAGAGGTTAATGGCTCTGCACGAGAAAACAAGGATAATGGCCAGTTCCGAGCAAGATTCAGTGTCGAGTTGCTTGAAAACTGAAAAGAAGGTCAGCACGCCCAGCCAGGTTCCTCTGTGCTTTTGTTTTATTCAGCTTTGCAAATCAGAGCTCTCTTCATTGCCTCAGTCTCTGGTGTGAGAGAGGAAAAAATGAAGTTGCAAGGCTGAACTGCTTTGTTATTATGTTCCCCATCTTATTATCTAAATTGCTGTGCCACGAGCGGATCCAGCCTAGAAGCCTCTCTTGATCTATAGCTCGGGGACCAGGACTGCTGGGTTCTTCAAGCCCTGGTGTGTGTACACGGGGCTGGGAGCATTTGGAAATCTGTTTACAAGCTGTCCAGTGTAATTGAGAAGGATTTTTCTTGTGCCTTCGAGGTCACACACATCCAAAGGTGAAATTTGCTGCAGCAGCTATTTTAAAAGGATCAGGGAGGGAGAACAATTATTTGTGGACTGGGGATCAGGGAGGGGGAATCCCCAGAGAACTCTAAAGAACTAAGAAATAACGTAGATGATGCACTAAGAACAGAGTGAGTCAGGAGAGGAGAACCTGCGAAGAAAGTTAATGAAATTGGAACAAATCGCATACTGAAAGAATTTCTAATCTCCACAACTTCCTTTCCTTTCCTTTGCCTTCTCTCACCTATGGATCCCATAGGGGTCAGGGCCCTGCCACCCCTGCTCTGTCACGTGGCAGACCTGACCCACCAGTGCCACTGCAGGGTGGAAACTGGTTCTGGATTCTCCCTGGATTTGCTGTGCAGGAATTTCAGGCTCAGCATTTACAGCCTCCAGCGAGCGTTTCCTCCCCAGAGCCGTGCAGCCACGGGGGCGGAGAGGTCGGGGACGAAGCGGGGGGCAATTAACAGCAGATCATTCCATAAGTGCATCAGTAATAAAGGGAAACTGAAAAAGGAGCGGGGAAAGCCATTAACCAAGGAAGTTGAGTGTTTAATAAGCTTTCCTTGCCTCAATCTTCATGAAAAGGCTAACTGGGAGCAGATGGTCGGCACAATAATGCTGGAACAAAGAGGGAAGTTTATAATCTCCTCCAAAGGCAACGGGGAGAGTGCCTGGCTAATTTAGATGTCTGCAAATTGGTTATGCTGATGAACTTTATCTTTGCATGCTTAAAGGACTGTCTGAATCAATATCAGAGCTTTAACTGTTATGGGGGAAGGCTGGAGAGGGAGAGACGGCGAAAGAGGAACCACATCTTTAAAATCATAAATGGTTGGGGTTGGAAGGACCTTACAGCTCATCTTGTTCCTTCCACTGAGGGACACCTCCCACTGTCCCAGGCTGCTCCAAGCCCTGTCCAGCCTGGCCTTGGACACTGCCAGAGATCCAGGGGCAGCCACAGCTTCTCTGGGCACCCTGTGCCAGGGCCTCCCCACCCTCACGGGGAACAATTCCTTCCCAACCTCTAATCCAAGCCTCCTTCTGTCGCTGTGAAGCCGTTCCCCCTTGTCCTGGCACTCCATGCTCCTGTAAAGAGTCTCTCTCCAGAAGAATGGAAGGATATTGCTTTACATCCCAGCTCACAAGACATCCATTCCCAGAAAAATAAACTTCCCATAAAAGCAACATGACACCAAAGGTGTGGGCAGCAGCAAACAGCATTGCTGGGCTGCACCATCCCAGCTGCATTTCCTGTCACGGGACACTAAAGATTCAGAGCTTGGCTTTAGCCTTCTGTACCACCCTGGCCTGTGGTGACATGTCCACACCTCACAGAGCTGCTGGGAGACCATTCCTTCCCAGAAACAGCTCTGCTGAAAATGAAGAGATGAATCAAGTTGCTGAGAGACCTGCCTTGAACTCAGCGTTATTAATTTCTTCATTAATGACTTGCATGACAGAGGAGGGGTGTGCTGGTTAAATTGGCTGCTGGCACTGCACAGGGAAGGACTGTGAACACACAAGAGCACGGGATTAAAATCCAAAAAGGTCTTGGCATTGCAGAAATCACCTTTAAAGAACACCTGTTATTCAAGAGAAACAAAGCAGACCCCACACCTGGGCAGAAATAATCAGTGGTGTCATTCCAGGGTGGGGAAGGGAGCTGAGGATGAGAGGCCGTGGCTCTGGGACAGCAAACGGAATTGTGACCATCAAAATACGGGAAATTATTCTTCCGCTGGGTTCAGCCCCACCAAGTCCTAACTGGAGAATTATCATCTGCTGCACACACCCTGTGTTAGTGAAGCCGTGAACTGAATGAAGGGAGTCAAAGGAGGACAAGGAAGGAGAGCAGAGGTCTGGAAAACATCCCCAGTGGATGAAGCAAAGTTGGGGAATTGAGCCTTAAACCAGCGACTGAGAGAGCTTGGAAACTGAAAATACAGCCAAGGCAAGAGTAAAGACAAAAGAAGGAACTGTTTGCCCCCTCAGGCATGACCTGAGGGAGGATGATGAAGGATAAATCCCAGGGAGCCCCCCAGGCCGTGGGCAGAGCTGTGAGTGACCAGCACTGCTCTGGACACAGGGACCCCACCAGCACTGCCCACTCTGGCCAGTGAGCCTGGCCAGGAGCTGGCACTGACCCCTCAATGCCCTGCAAACCATCCACCAACATCATCTTCGAACGTGACATGAAAAATTCAGGAAGGTCAATTAAACTGTTCATGGATATTTAATAATAGCGAAGATAAGAAAAATAACCAAATAAATTGCTTGTTCTGAATTATCCCTCCATTTCACCTGCAGTTCATTACTGACTCAGATTAATGAACGTTGAAAAGATATTACTCTCATCTGAATACTCAGACTTTGCTACCTGATTGCAATTTTTGAAATGAAAAATGCAGTATATCAATTCTGGATGAATTTTACTAGAGTCAAATGCCAAATGCCCTCCAGTAGCAGAGCTATCTTTTAAAGTGATCCCGTTGCTCTCTCGGGCTGTGAAGTTCTCAGATTGCCCAAGTTTCCTGCTGAAAACACAGGACACCCCAAACAATGGTTAACACAGGAATTACCTGGGGAACTGGGGCTGGAGCCTGCACTGCTCCAGACAGCTCAGCACACCTCAGCTGGGGCTGTTATAAATAGTGAGAACTGTGAAAAGACCTAACCCTCCCCTCAGGGTTCTGTGGGCTTATTTTATTCATTTTCACCTTCAGCAAAGGAGTGTTTGCCAGGGAAAATGCTTTTGTACTTAGCAAAAAATAAAACCTGTGAATCACCAGGGAAGCTGAGAGGGAAAGGTCACCAACTGGCTTCTCCAGACATTTATTTCATCGTTGTAGGACCTGGACTCCTTCATGTGATCGCTCAGCTCTAGATTTTAATAGACAGGACTTGGCGAAGGTGAGAATCTGGTGTTTCTTCAGGAGAAGCAGAGGGGAGGTGACAAACAGCACAGTGCTCAGCGCCAGCTGATTTACTTCCCCAGCTCCTGCTAAATGATTTATTCCAATTGCTCAGCTCGGGAAATGGACCGAGGCAGAAATCCTGGGATGAGTAACTGGGGAGTCGTGAGCCCTGGGGACGCCCTTCAGCCCAGCTCAGGTGAGGGGCTCAGCCCTCCCAGGAGAGATCAGCCCGGCACAGAGGCTCAGGTTGGACAGCAGGAGGAATTTCTCCATGGAAGGGGTGGTCAGGCCTTGGCAGGGGCTGCCCAGGGAGGCTTGGAGGGATGGATGCTCCTGGTCACCCTTTCTCCCTCTCCCAGGCCAGGCTGTGGTGTCACAGCTGGGAGTCACATCCCCCACATCCCTCCAGGGGCAGCCATCCCAGTATTTCATTGCTTTCCTTCCCCAGAAACCAGCAGGACCTTCTGGCATTCGGCTCTCAGTCCCCTTTTTCAGACAGAAACACACCGAGTTCACTTCATTTGTGGCAGAATTACTGCTTTCAGCAAGAAATGCTCTCCTATCGCCCAGAAACCACCAGGTGCCTCTCACCCACTCGATTCTTTCTCCTGTGCTGAGGTGTTTCTGCCCAGCTCCTCAGTCCATTCCTCTTCCTCCATCACTCCTTGTACAGAATTGAGTCCAAACCACGTTTTTCCATAAGCCCCACAATTAAGAACCTCCCCCCCCTCCTCACACCAACTGTGTTTGTGATGTGCCTGATGCCCTGATTTCTCTCCCTGCTGCTTTCCAGGTGCTGCTGCCAAACAGTTTCTGATGCCCAAGTTCTCTCCTGCTTTGCTTTAGGACAGCCCTTTCCTTTAACCAGTTCCATTTTGCTGAGAGTTTTAGTATTTCATTATCCCTGAGTTTTCTCTCCCTCTGTCAAATCTCCGTGATTTTCTCTGTGAAATCTCCTTGATTTTACAGAGACCAAAATAGCTGCAGAACGCTCAGCATTTCTGTGGGTACCACAGGAACCTTGCTCTCCGGAGGAAGTGGCACAGCGTGCGAGCTGGGGTGGGTGATTTGGGGGAGCAGAGGCACAGGGAACATGGGGAGCCACGGGGTCGGATCCCTGGTTAGGAAGTGGAGGTGGGTGCAGCACATCTCACACCTCAGAGCGGCCGAGAAAGGAAACGGGGACGTTTCCCTTCACAGCTCAGATTAGGCCACAGCCACACTGGGCCTGAGCAAGCACAAATTGCCCAAATGGGAAAATCAGATCCGAGATCCTTAATGGCTGGGATGAGGCGCAGATTGCTGTGCCCATTTCTCCCCAGCCCTGCTCCGCACACCCGGCGGTTCCAAGGAATTATCCCTGATAAATGACTTGTTTTCCTCCCGCTGCTGTTCAGGTGTTGCTGGAGTAGGAGAGTGGAGAATTACAGCCCGTGCTGCTGCTGCTATTATTATTATTTGGCAGTAATTCCTCTAACTTTCTTCCCTGGAGGAAGGCACAAGGAGCTGCTCTCCTGCTCCCAAGGTCATCCCACCAGGAAATATTAGCTATTTACTTCTATTAGTTTCAATTATCGAGCTACAGAAAACCAAATAATGGCCAATTTACACCATTTCACGGCCTGCCTTAAATGCAGGCCTGGAACATTTACCCCAAAGCACCAGCAGCTCAAGGAAAGTCTCCACAAATCCAGCTGGCTCCAGGAGGAGGATGGGGGTCCCTCCTGTCCCCAAACAGGCTGGGGGAGGCTCCAGCCCTGCCATGTGCACATCTCGTGTTTAGAAAGAGGAACTTTCAGAGATTAGACTGGGTTTGGGGAGTGCCTGCCCTCCAAACAGTTCCCAACTGGCTTTACACCTACCCAGCCCTGCCACAGCATTCCCCCCGTCCCCACACTGCTCCTGCTGCCAGCACTGGTTGGTTTGCAACAGCAAAATCGAGTTCCAGCTGCTCCCACAACACATCATGGACTAGAACAGATAAAACTTTGCAATACGCCACGAATGTCAGCACGAGTTGCACGGGAATTTAAGGAAAAACCATTTAGATTTTAGTTCCAGGCAAACAGAGTGACTAAATAACGAGATTGATTTGCCAGCCCAAGAGGAAATGGAAAAGAGCCCAGACACTCAGCAAACTGAAAATGCAGTGACTGAGGGAGAGGGAAACTTCAGAGGGAATGACCCTGAGCTGGAGCTGACGAGCTTCAATCCCCTTTTTTTTTTTTAATTTCCAGCCTGGTTGATTCTTGCCTTAATTGCTTAATGGGAATGTGCAATCCTGAAAGTGTTCCTAAAGCAATTTTTCCCAAACTGTTATTCAAATTATCCACAGTCTAAGGCAAGCCATCGATATGAATTATAGCTCTTGGTATTAAACTACCAAAACAAATTATTAGCATATAAAAACTGATATGATCTATTCAGAGGCGTTGCTGTGAAATATGGCCCCTAGCACAGTGCACCTATCTGGGATCATAAAACTTGTCAGAGGTACCCAAAGTTTATTGCCTTGGAAGATTCATGCAGCAACCCTGGAACACTTGATTTAGGTCCGAGCAGCCGTTTGTAATTCTTGCAGGCATGCAAGCAGTTCAGATTTATTTAAATAGAGAAAAAATAATTTAAGAAGACAAAGCAGCCTTTTCTCCTAATCAGATGAGATAGAAATTATTTCAAGGCACTCTAAGGAACGAATTTGTCATTTTTCTTGCTCTAATTGTACACCACAATAAATCCTTCCATGTGAATTCATTTCTTAAACTTAACAGTTATTTATTAACACAACAAAGCGTGTTCTCACTGTGCTAATGTACAAGCCAGTGTGATCCACCCCAGTGAAGTCATGACAATTATTTGCTCACTGTCTGGGCATTATGAAGCTGTTGAGGTGGACGATGCCCTCGTGCTGTGCCTGCGCCTGCTCTGGCCCCCAGCTCCCAGAAGAGTTGTTGCTTTCCCCACCCCAGCTCCCCCAGAGCAGGGAGAGTTTGAAAAAAACCCAATTTCTTTCACTGATGTAGCTCTGGTTGAGTTTTTGTAGCATGAAGGAGGAATAGGGAAATTTCTTAATACAATAAAGACGGGAAACAGAGAGAAACTGCAGCAAACAGAGCAGGCCACAATAATAAAACCTCCGACAACACAATTTCTGTGCAGCTTGGGATGTTAGCACAGCTTGTTCCCTGCCAGCCTCAGCTGGAATCACCTTCCATTCCCAGAACTTTTAACCAAACCTCAGAGAAACCACAACGGAAAGTGCTGTTTTTAGGCTGCATCTCCTCCGAATACACTGCTGCAGCTTTTCCTGGATTCACACACGCTCCCAGAGAAGAAAAGCCCCGTGTTTTGTGTGGGATCTGTCCTGGAGTTCCTGCCCTCTCCTGCAGTGATTAAAAAGATTAACTTCAGTTGTCAGGAGCTGTAGTGAAAAGCACCGAAGGCTCAACACTTAATTACAAAGGGAAACATAAAAACGTGGCGATTACCCTTTATTCGTGCTCGCAGCAGGAAGGCAGACTGCAGCCTGCTCTGTTTGTTCCCAAAAAGGAAACCTTGGACACCTCCCGTGCCCTCTTCCCCGGCGCCGCCCGTGCCCGAGGAAGGGGTTGGGATGCTGAGGATTCTGCTGCCAGGTAAAGCAGCACTCACCAAACCAGGCTACAGAGAAATCCCAGTCTTTAACATCTTAATAATCCCTTCATTTTATCTGTTCACAGCACAGCAGAGGAGGAGCCAGGGCATCAGCACCACCACGGGGAGGGCAGGGCACTGGGAGCACTGGGATGCTCCTGGGAGTCAGGGCAGAGCCAATTTCCACCTTTCAAAGCCCAGCTGTCTCGTGTGAAGCAGTGTTGGACACACACTGGTTTGTTCAGCTGCCCAAGAGAGGAAATCGCCTCTTTTCCTTGGAGGTGAGCGTAGAACTCATGGAATCACAGACTGATTTATGCTGGAAAAGGCCTCTGAGATCCTGGACCCCCAGGCAGGCAGGATAACTCCATCAGAGCTCGTGTGGCAGGCCCTGGACTCGCTGCACTCCCGAGTTCTGCTGGGACCAGGAGTCTCCACACAGCCCCGGGGCAGAGCACCCCTCAGTGATTTATTTCACTACCACCTGAAGTGTAAATAGAAATGTAAGGGACCTCTGGTGTATGCAGGGATTGCTGGTGAGAGCATTACACGGGAGCAGCTTCCGGGAAGGAATTCAAGCTGTCAGCACTTACCTCAGGTCGCCAGAGCCCAGTGGCTGCAGGAAGGCTGGCAGGGACGGCAGCCCTGGGCACCAGCTGTCAGCAGGCACTGAACGCAGGCTGGGGAGAAGCACTGCACCAGGATCTGGAGCTCATTCAAAGCTTTCATGCCCAGAGAGTGTCAGGCAGCAAAAACCTCTTTCATCTTTTCTATAAACTGCATGGCTACAAAGGTGTTTAAAATTACCAGGACTCCAAATTATGGTGCAAAATCATCTTGCTGTGTTATGTTAGAGCTGTAAAATGGGATACGCCAGCACAACAGATGTACATTTAATATTGTAATATATAAGATATTAAGGTCCTTCCAACCCAAACCATCCTGGGATTCTTTAGGGCCACAGGAATGGGGCTCCCTGGAGCCACTGCTGGCTGGAGGAGCAGGACTAAAAGGCTGGAGGAATCCCATGGTTGGACGAGACCCTCCACCAACCAACAGCCAGGAAATGAATGAACAATAAATACAAACTCCTCTCTGAAGAAGGCAAAAAGACCTAAATAAATCACAGCGTAAACCTACTCCTATTTCTGTTCACGCAGCACCAGACCAGATTTCCCACTGAGAATAAGGTCAACTTTAAAGCGAAGATTTGAGAAATGCAAAATAAAAGTCATTTTATCAGCTGCTTGCACTCCGGAGGCTTCCCTTGCCAACACAAACTGCAGCCCAGGCACTCTGCACACTCAGCCCCCAGCCCTCAGCTCCTGGTCACTCCACGCTGTCCATCCTCGCAGGGAGAGCCTCGGGATTATTGATTGCAGGAATCCAATCCCGGGCACCGCGGCTGCCTCCGGGATGCCGGGAGGGACGGAGATGGATGGATCTGTCCCCAGCCTGCTCCTGGGGGACGGGAGCAACCACGGAAAGTGGTGAATGTTAAGGATTTTTCTAAATGGCTGTCAAGTGGCTTCCAGAGTGCAAGTAATGAAGTCACTTCTCTCTATTTGTTTTGTGTTCAGCCTAAACAGTGATGAACTCGAGCCTGAAATATGGAAAAGCCTCAAATTTGCGTGTGTGAGGCATTGCTTAAATTCCCATTAGAACAAAACAAAACTTACCTCTGGGGGGAGAGGGGATGTTTAACGTGGAGAAAAGAGGCTCGGGGTACTGCTCACTCTCACAACTCCCTGACAGGAGGGTGCAGCCAGGGGTCCATCTCTGCCAGGGAACCAGAGACGAGAGGAAATTACCTCAAGTTGTGCCAGGGGAGGTTTAGGTTGGATACTGGGAAAATTTCTGTCCAGCCCTGGCACAGCTGCCCAGGGCCATGGAGGAGTCCCCATCCCTGGAGGGATGTAAAAGCTGTGTGGATGTGACACCCGGGGACAGGGGGCAATGGTGGCCTTGGCACTGCTGGGGAATGGTTGGAGTTGGTGACCTCAAAGGCCTTGTCCAACATCAGCCATTCCGTGGCTCTGTGATTTATCCTTTAATCCAGTTCTGGAACGTTCCCAGGAAGGTGAAGGATCCCCATTTCCCGAGGAGAGCGGAGGTGACCTCAGGCCAGAGCTCCGATGGGCACAGGTTCCTCCTGGGGCTGCGCTGTGATCCACAGCAGCCGTGGTCGATGAGGCCCTGCCAGGGCCGAGAGCACATGGAATAATCGACTCCTTTCATGGCTGCAGACTCCTCTCCCTTCTCTGAGCACGGGAGCAGAGCTCCCAGCAGTGATCCCTCCTGCCTGCAGCACACCCTGCCCCTTCCTGAGGCTCCGAGGGCCGGGATGACCCTCTGGGAGCAGCAGGAATGACACACATTGCCCAGGAACACCGAGGAAACACACCCTGCACACATTTCCTGGGCTTTCTGGACAAACTGCACCTCTCCTGAAAGAGCCTGAAGGAATAACAAACCGAGCTGCTCATCCTTCCCACCGCAGCGAATGCAGCTCCTCCTCCCTCCCCGAGCACCGCGGTGACCCCCGGGAAGGTTTTCCTGCCTTCTCATGTTGATGCCTCTTTGGGACTACCTAAAAACAGGGGGCAGACAAAATTAAGGGACTAAAAAGGGGTTGTATTTATTAAAGGGCCTTCAGGTACATTTTGGGCAGACGAAGCCCCTGCAGGGGCTATACTCAAAAATGGACAACGGGTCACAGGTTTTCACACTTTTATAAGTTTGGCCCATTTGCATATTGGGGATTAATCTTCCAATTACAGCTTCAGGTAATGAAGTCGTTTACCCCAAATTTGCTCCCCCCAAACTCACTTTTGTTTGCATTTCTCAGGGCCTGAGGCAGTGAGGTGTCCTTGATCCCCAGGCCTGGAGAGGAATTGCTGTGTCTGTCCAAAACGGGAGAGCAGTGGCTGACACTGTATGTGGAGTTTAGAGTTACACACTGAAGAACTGCAGGATTACAAATACGTGAGAAATAGAAAAGCTAAAGTCCTAAGGCATCACTGTCACCAGGCAGCTGAAGTGTCCTGCCCGGGGGCAGCAGCAGCCCCGGGGTGGCACGAGGCCGGGCAGGACCTGGCGCAGGCTGGTGGCTCTCCGCGTGCCGCGCCAGCAGCTCGCACCGCGATGTGCTGTGACAGCTCTCACAAAGCCTTACCTCGAGGAGCTGGGCACAGCACGGCTGTCGCTTCCTGTACAGCGCAGAACACGGTACCTGAGAAGATGAATTCAATTAGACCATGAAATGGGCAGTGTTTCAATAGGAAAAACAGATTTCCTGAGTTCTTTTCTTCTTTTCTGTTTTTCTTCGTCACTCTTTTCTTTTTATAGCATCTCTTTTTGGTGGCTTTCCTCCGTGTGTTGGATACTCCCAAGAAAGAAACAAATTCTCCAGTACTCCAAATATTAAAGCTAAAGAGGGTAAAGACACAGCTGTAAGCTGATTGTGCTGTGTTATAGAGGCAGAAATGCAGAGCAGCCACAGCAAACAGCGAACCTCAGGGAGAGAGAGCAAAGCTCGGGGGTGCTCCTGCTGTCCGTGGTGAGGCTGGGATCAGAGGTGTGTAACTGAATCCCTAAAATGCTCTTCCACTTGCAAGCAATGGAAATTACGTGGGATTGTTCAGCCTGGAGAAGAGAAGGCTCCAGGGAGAGCTCAGAGCCCCTTGCAGGGCCTAAAGGGGCTCCAGGAGAGCTGGAGAGGGACTGGGGACAAGGGATGGAGGGACAGGACACAGGGAATGGCTTCCCAGTGCCAGAGGGCAGGGATGGATGGGATATTGGGAAGGAATTGTGAGGGTGGGGAGGCCCTGGCACAGGGTGCCCAGAGCAGCTGTGGCTGCCCCTGGATCCCTGGCAGTGTCCCAGGCCAGGCTGGACGGGGCTTGGAGCAGCCTGGGACAGTGGAAGGTGTCCCTGCCATGGCAGGGGTGGAACTGGATGTGCTTTAGGGTCCCTTCACCCCAAATCATGCAACAATCCAATGATCCTCCACAAACAGGAGGGGTTTAATGGGCTCACCATGGAAAGAACTTTTCTGGGTGGTTCTGGGGTCCCCAGCACTGGAAAGAGAGCAATCCCACACGGACATCCAGGGGCTCTGACTGAGCCATCCCCAGGTTGATGTCTCCGCCTCGGGAAGAGGCTGCAGGCAGCAGCTGCTCCACAAACAGCAATATTCCTGTGCCACACGCCAGTGGCTATTCCAGTGGGGATACAGGAGTTTTGTTTCCAATTCACTTGTAATGAGATACAGTCGAGACTGCTACCAAGCACAAAATCTATTTTTAAAGGATATTCCAAGGATTCTCAATGAAGTTACATTATCTCAATTTAACATCCCTTTAAAAGCACATAATTCACTCTTAACCCTTCCAGTCTTTAATGCTCTAAGGAAAGCCACAGCCTATTTTCTGCTATTTGAGAGTCAAATCAAGCCCCAGCACTCACTACCCAACCTGGTTTTCCATCAGCAGGGTTTGCATGCCACACTAACACCCAGCAGGGTCCCAAAAAATAACCCTCAGTTATTTTACCAGGGGAGAAAGCGCAGCCTGAGACTCATCGCGGCTCCACCATCACTCCACGCACTTAGCAGATGTCCCTGGGGGGCTGCGGGCGCTCTGTGCTCGGGGAGCACGGGATGGTTCCTCCTGCTGAGGATGCGCAGCTCTCACCGCAGGCTCCAGCGCCACGGCTCCCTCTCCACAGGGCCGTATCCCAAATCACCCCTCTGCTGTCCCGATGGAAACCCTTCTGCAGCATTTGGTGCCTCTCTGAAAGGGAAAGAACGAGAGGCTTCACATCTCAGACGTGAAATGTGGGTGCACGAGCTGGAAGAGGAGCGAGGCCCCCTCAGCTGGGGCCTTGGAGGGGCTGTCAGAGCAAACTCAGGAGCTGCTGCTCTCCCTCTCCTGAGTTAATCGCCACAGACGGCTACAAGGGCACCCTGCCCACGGCTGTTCCAGTCTCTGGGGGATCACGGGGCCGTGGTGGCTCTGGGGTGCTGGCCCAGCTGTGCCCCTGTGGGGTCTGGGGCCTTCAGTGCGGGCACTGGTGGAATTCCGGAGGAGGAGGAGAACCACAGACACAGGCAGGCCCCAGCAGCACAGCAACAGCTCCAGACAGGGGAAACAGAACCCTTCTCATTTCCTTGCTAAAGAAAACCAACAAAACCCAGCTCTCCACATTCCACAATATACAGAGAGAGACATACACAAAATAAACAGCTCCAGGAGTTTCGTGGCTCTTCTCCTGATCCATTCAAGAAGTATTAATTGACCCAGAATTTTGAAAATCATGTCAAAATGACTGGCAAAGTATTTACCATCCATCAGAACTAATTCCCTCCGTGGCAGCTATTACAGGGCTCCCAGAATTATTGGCCTCACCTGCAGCGGATGCGATCGCAAGCGAAGGCTGAGCACACGGATGAGCAGCTCGTAATTTTCTTCTCATCTGACCCTCCAACTTGGTAATTTTCTCTTTTAGAACATTCTATGAAGAGGAGGAAAGATGATGAGTAGGGTAAGGAAGAATAGGTAACAGGAGATAGGAATAAAAAGAGTCAGAAAAGAGGTGATCCATAATTTACCACAAACAGCAGCACAAGGACTTCAGGCTTTACAGGGACAAAGCAGGAACAGAATCTACATTCTCAATATGGACATTTTCTTGCACTGTGTGTCCTTTCTTTTCACTTATTTCAGAATATATTTTTTAAGGATCTATTTCAGCAAAAGAAAAATATCTTCCTTCCTGTTAGTACCTGGTGTTCCTTGGGTAAATTGATATTGTCCGGCCATTTGGTGCAACAGTTCAGCAGCTCTGGCACTGCAGGAAGGGCGCCGGGGGAGGAATGACACAGAAATGCAAGTGCTCAACAACGCTCAGCTTGTCTTCATTTTGAGTTCTGCATGCTCTGCTGTGCTTTGACATGTATATGAAATTATAGCAGCAAAAGATGTCGCTGTCAGTTCTTCTGGCATCACCTTCAAATTCTGACATGTGATGGTGGGAACTTACTTGCAATTGGTTTGTATTTATTTGTATTAAAAAATTTTTAAAATATACAACTTTGGTAAGAAAATAAATGCAGTGAAAAAATGTTCATCTTTCTAAACACAACATGGAACTGAAATTCAAGATATTATTTTTGTCTTATAGTTTGTCTTATTCCCTAAACTTTCTTTCCTTACTTTTGCTATGAGCATGTGGGTGAAGCTAATTGCTCTTAACTAGTACAGCTCTGATTACTGATGGATTTTTACAGCTGAAAACCACCTCAAAGCTGGATCAAGCCTCTCCTTATCTTCAGGCAAGCACATCCACTCCTCATCTCCCTTCCCGTGGTTCCCACACCCAAGGCATCCTCATTCCATGGCAGGAAGGAGCGGGATTTGTCCTGAATGTCACAGATCCTAAAGGAGCTTTTGTCCTGGTTTTGTCTGCCCTGACAGAAACCTGCTGGGTGTCGTGCACTTGGGAGTCTTACCAAAAAATGCCTGAAATTTGGATTCCCACCAGAAATGCGGCTCTTTAAACAAATCCTTTTTTTAAAAAAGCTACACCAACGGAAGGGTTTTCAGACTAGCAGAGCAGGCACCCAAATAAACTTCTTGGAATGACTTTCCAGCAGATCTTCCCACTCTGAACTCCACAGGGAGCTTGGGGAGCCTCCTGGTCAGGGACATCGGGGGCAGCAGCACCGCTAAACCTTCAAAAAGCCCAGGGAAAGGCTCTGTGAGGTGGAGGGAAGGAAACGTGAGCCTGAGGAAACCTCCAGCAACTTACCCACACAAAGGCTCGCCGAGAAGGGTAAATAAATATGAATATTGTGATTCCCACTGCCGCGCTCATTTCCAGTCTCCAAGGACACCTAGCAGGGCCGTTCCTTTCACTCTGAATAGATGATCAGCAAATTAAAATACTTTCATTAGGCTCTTTTTGTTTGAGTGGGAACAATTGTGCCGAGCTCCCAAGGACTGCAGCTGAGGAACAATATCCCCGAGCCACCACACAGATCATTTCCAGTGCTTGTGCTACAGGGCCCTTTCCAGCTGATCTGAATAGTTCTTCAATTTCCTGGCTATCAGACAAAGTAAATAAAATTCAGAGCATTTTGTTGGTAAATTCATGTAAACTGACTGGGAAAGGAGAGATAAGAGGAGGTGGGGAGAGAGGAGCAACAGGATATTTATTTCTCAGGGATATCTGTGAGGATCACGGGAACAGGGGCAGCAGGACAGGGGGGTTCTGCCCCTGTGCTCAGGTGAGACCCCACCTGCAGAGCTGGCCAAAGCAACCAGGGAATTTCTGTGGCACAAAAATGAGTGAGAGCCAAGCCATTCACCTGCAGTATTTTTTGTAGGTATTTACCACTCATTTGCAGGGAGTTGCAATTTCCAAATGTGAATTCACACTGCCTAAAGTTTTTGTTTCAGTTGTTACCTGTGCAACTTCCAGCCTCATTAAATTATAAAATACAGCTTTTCAACGAACTCAGCTAATAAATGCAGAGATGCTTCTCTGTTCCCGTGAAAAAAAGAAAAAGATCTTCCATGTGACTACAAGCTGGGGATGGAAAAAAAATCCCAACAAAGCATAAACCCAAACAGTTCCCAGAGAAAGCCAGCGTGCTCCTTTTTTATCACATGAAAAATTATCACAATCAAATTCCATTGTAAAATGCACTTCCGAGTTTGTTTCCCCAGCTTTATTACCTACACAACTGGGATATTTTTTATTTTTCCTGAAGTAGGAGCGAGTATCTAAATGAGAGGCAAACTGATGATATACAGCTGGAAAATGGCTATGAAAAATAAGGGGCCAAAATTTATCTCCATCGTTACACACAATGAAGCTCGTGTGTTATAAACAGATATTGTAACAGAATAAATCAGAATGGCACCCACGATGATAACCCTGATTCTTTGTGGTCCAGCCTAGAAATCAGGAGCCAGGATCCCATTTTTCTTGGCATTGTAAGGAATAGAGCAGAGACAGGTGGTGAGCAAATAACCTGGGATGGACAGGAGGGAAAAGCAGAGCGTGGCAAAGGTTGGGAGACAGGACAGGGAAAAACAGGGAACAGGAGCTGGAGATTGTCATTTCCCTAGGCAGGGATGAGCTGCAGCCACCAGGGCACGGGGACATTCCCAAAGGGATGCCAAGGGTAACACAGCAGATCACAAAACCGATGGGAATTCTTTCGGCTGTGCACAGGGGAGCTGAGGGAGGCAGGCCCAGGGCTGAGGGGAAGCACTGGCAGAGCAGGACATGGGATGGAGAGAACGTTCTTCCAGCTTTTCCAGGGAAAAAGGGGCTTTGGATGGACAGGGATGGACGGCTGCTTCCAGCGACAGATTTGCTGTGCTCGGGAGGGAAGGGAACCCACGTGGTCTGGATGAGGGCCAAGAGAGGCTGGAAAAGCTCCTGTGGAGCAGAGCTCAGGGCCAGCAGCACAAGCAGTGAGGGAGGAGAAGGGGAAACGCCAGGAAGGGGTCTGGGGGTGGCTGTGGGGACTGACCGGGGCAGGGGAGGCAGGGACGGGACCGGGGCTCCCACAGAACAGCCCTGGGCTCCCACACCAAGGAGCAGGGCTACACTGGCATTTCCAGGGAAAAAGGCTGCACTGTAAATCCAGAGCTCTTTACGTGCCAGAGGATCCACACAGGACAGGGTGCTCCTCACTCCTGCCCTAGGAGTGGATGAGCTTTGTCCAAGAACCATCCCGAGGTGAGCACACCGCTCCTTCCCTTCCCACCTCAGCGTTCACTCACAAACTGAGGAGGAAATCACCACTGCAGGAGAAAATCACCATGCAATTCATTCACTGAAACGAATTATAGGGACTTTTACCATTTTATAGAGGTGTTTTTCAGGAGGAACCAGCACTGGTGGTGGCCAGGTTTGTAAAATGTGTTACCTGCAGAGCACCTGCCCGGTGCTTTCTGTCCCTGCAGCTTCACCTCAGCGAGAGCTTTGCTCTGGGGGCAGCTCCTGGCCAGAGGAGGCAGAGGTGGGAGATGCAATGAGAGCTCCTCGAACATCCAGGGAGAGCTCCTCGAACATCCAGGGAGAGCTCCTCGAACATCCAGGGAGAGCTCCTCGAAGATCCAGGGAGAGCTCCTCGAACATCCAGGGAGAGCTCCTCGAACATCCAGGGAGAGCTCCTCGAACATCCCTTCCAACCCAAACGCTCTGCGATTCCACGATTCTCCGTGCTGCTTTCCTCTGCTCACAACACATTTGACCTCAGGGAAGAAGTGGCTGTGAAAAACAGGCCTAGGAAGAGAGAACATTTATTTTCTGGCCTAAATATAATAATAATAATAATAATAATACAGTAAAATCTGGCTCAGAAGCCGAGGGCTTATGTATTTCACATTATGTGTATTATATATTTAAATTCATGGAAATGTTACTTAGATACTTATATTTCATGGGCTATAAAACAATAATAACCAACTCCAAATTAGTCATTTCCTTTCAGATAATAAAGTCACAATGAGAAAAAATTTGTAGCTTCCAGTTGTTCCAACCCGTGTTTGAAACAACATGAAAATCTCTTCAGCAGTCATTATAGCATAATTGCTTTGGAAAGCTGCAAGAGAATTACCACAGCTTTTTGTTGCTGTTTGTTTTGCTAAAGGAAAGTTAATTTTACTCACAATTATTAACTATTTCCATCTCCTTATTCCTACAAAACAGAGAAGTGAATTGGGAATTTCTGTTCAATGTTATAGAATCATCAAGGCTGGAAAAGACCTCCAAAATCCCCAAGTCCATCTTTGATTATCAAATTCTATCAAAACACTTTTCCACAAATTAAATCACACAGCTCATTTCTCTTGAGCCTTCCAGAGAGCAGCTCAGACCTGCCAGGATGCGTTGCCTTAAGTTTGTTGCCAGGGTATATTTTGTGGTAAACTAAATATCCATGTGCAGCTTTGCAATCCCAGTTTGGTGTGAAGCTCATGAATGATGCATTTCCTTCTGCAAACACAAAAGGAAATAGAATTAGTAATGGTATTTTTACCAATATAAATTGGCATCATTATTGGTATTTACAAACATCATTATCTTTTAGCTAATTAAGAGACTGTATTTCATTTCTTTTATTTGAGGGATACTCAAAATTCCTGCCTGATGCTGCAGCACTTGGGATGCCAGGTGGGATTTTTCTGGCAGTTTTAAGAAGCTGTTTTAAGAAAAGCAAACGTGAAGTACTCGAGCTGGAAGACAAAAAGCTGATGTTCAAGTCCAAGTCTGAGGCTCGGGATGTCCTGTTCTTATCCCTGGCAGGAATTCCCTGGGGCATTTCCAGCACAGGCAGGGCAGGCAGCATTCCCTGCTTCCCACGCCTTGCCTGGCTGTGGGGCTCTTCCAAGGATGAGGTGGCTGGACCTGCCCTCCCCAAAAGCTGCAATTCCTGCAGCTCCTGAAACAATGGAAAGAAAATTCTTAGAGTCACACGATGATTTGGGTTGGGGGGGACCTTAAAGCCCATCCAGTGCCACCCCTGCCATGGCAGGGACACCTTCCACTGTCCCAGGCTGCTCCAAGCCCTGTCCAGCCTGGCCTGGGACACTGCCAGGGATGCAGGGGCAGCCACAGCTGCTCTGGGCACCCTGTGCCAGGGCCTGCCCACCCTCCCAGGGAGGATTCCTTCCTCATGCACCCCCCTGGGCTGGAGGTTGCAGACCCAAGAAGTCAAACCTGCTCCTGCCCATCCCACTGCACGCCCAGTGAGCCGGGCTGGCAAATAAAATACCAAAATAACATCCCCACGCCCAGAATGCCTCGGTGGTACAGAAATCTCATCGTAACAAAGAAAACGTCCCTGTTTGGGTTTTTCTTTTGGTGTTTGGGCATCATCAGAAGCCTTAAACACCACGCAGCACCCTCAAAACTGTAAAGAGGTGATGTCCCCATGCTGCTGCTTCTTCCACATGGAAAAACACCCCCTAGCTTAAAAGAATTTCTGAGAAATCTGTTCAGTATTTAGCCAACATCCTGGTTTCTCCAGAAGCTTGCAGCAGCAGCCAGGACCTAAGTCAGTATGATTCATTGGATCAATAATTCTAAGGTCTCGTACCTAAAAGGTTGAAAAATGTGATCTAACCTGGCAGAAGAGAAATGATTGTAATGTTCAGCAAAATGGTTAATGAGGCTTGGAAAAAGCAGACTTTGGGGGGAGAGAAATATGCCCAGGTTTAACCTTGCACAGAGCTCCAGCAGAATGTTCCCTCCTCAAGGTTAACTCTGCAGCCCCCACAGACACCTTCAGTTTTTCAATATTTCCACTCTTTTACTGGCTGGCCGTTCCCTTTCCCCATTTCCATGCTCTGGAGGACCTGGCCTCTTTTCCAGCTCCCAGTACCCCCTATCATTTCTTACTCAATGCTTCATTTCAATAACTCAGTTACACAAAGGCACAAAAATGAGGTTTTCTTCCTTCTCCCTACCCGCAAGTTTTGTTTCTGATTCCTTCTTTTTTCTTACATCCATTACCATCCAAATCCAAATAAAAAAATCCTTTCCCAGGTCCCTTTCTCACTCTTTGACTCCCCTCAGATAAGAAAATGCCATCTTATAGTCCAGTATTTGTGCTCGAAGCAAAACAAACAATAGTGATACTGAGAGCCAGGACTGGTGGTGTTATTTTAGCATTTCGTTCTTCTAAGGAAAACAGACACTGGCAACTCCAATTTCCCAGTCCACAAAAGCACCTCCCACCAGCCAGCCCCATTTGGGACGTGTGTGGGATCTGTCCCTGTCCTTACCTGGGCTCATCACCACACCGGCAGTGTCACATCAGCCTGGAGGAGGAAATGTCACAGAAATTATTCAAAGCTGTTTATCCAGATAGGGGGACTTTTTAAAGGGCATGGAGTGTCAGGGCAACAGGGAATGGCTTCAGATGGGAAGAGAGGAGGTTTGGATTGGATATGAGGGATAAATCCTTCCCCATGAGGGTGGGGAGGCCCTGGCACAGGGTGCCCAGAGCAGCTGTGGCTGCCCCTGGATCCCTGGCAGTGCCCCAGGCCAGGCTGGACGGGGCTTGGAGCAGCCTGGGACAGTGGAAGGTGTCCAGGGTGGGATGAGGTGATCCCGAAGGTGCCTTCCAACCCAAACCCTTCTGGGATTCTATGACAGCCAAAGCCCCACTCTGCATCTCCTCAGAGCACCCCCCCTGCAGCCTCACCAACACCTCTTTGCCTTCAGAATCCACAATTTCCCAAGGATTCCTTCCCTCCCAGGACCTGAGCCCAGGGAATGTGCTTTGAGCAGCAGGGAGATGTTCCCAGTTTGTCCCGTGTTTGTCAGGCTGCCTCAGCCGGAGATCTGTCCCTGATCCCAGAGCCTCCCCAGCCCTGGAGCTGCACATCCTTCCCTCTGCACAGCATCCTGCCCACGGTGCAGACAATTACATGTTTCTGATCTCATTTCTATAATTCACTTCCCTATCTAATCAACAATTATCCCTAATGAACTTTCCACTGCTCATTCAAACTCAGCAGCTTCTCTTTCCTCGTGTGAGACAGAAGGGAGAGCCCGGTGGCTCTTGGCATATAATGTTTTATGGAGTGATTTCTGAATAATCACACTTGAATTTTAAAGCTGTTTAACAGCCAGAGCAAATGGCAGGCAAAGGAACTGAAGTGAGGAGTATGACCTATGAAAATGATGCAAATTCATTTGGAAAAATCTGTTATTAGGGAAAGGTCTCCTCGTCACAGCTCTATAAATCACGCTGTAAAAATGCAGCACGATTGGAGAAGCAAATAGTTGTATAATTCTGGATCCCTGCAGTCATCTGAACGGGAATAATGGTGCAGGCAAAAAGAAATATTTGTGTCCTGCTTGAAGATGCGTGAAAATGTGGGCTAGGTTATGAATTACCCTGTTATTTGGGATCTCTCAGATAAATAACTCAGAGATTGTTTTGCACGGACACCTGACTTAATTGATAGCCCAGATTCTAAGGTCAAGGTAATCCAGCTGCTCCCCTTACCCCAAATCCCACTGCTCCCAAATCCCACTGCTCCCAGGGACTTCAGAGGGAGTGGGAGCAGCTCCTGCTGAGCAGGGCAGGAGGACAGGAGCAAACACTCCCAAGCTTTGGGGAATTTTCAGGTAAGCACCAGTTGCAATTATTTCATCTACAACAGGGTTTTTTTTTTAGGGGAAAAAGAAAAAAGCAGAGCTGAGTAATTTCAAAAGAATTCTGAGCTGTTTTGCTTTCCCAGGTACAATTCCCCTCCTGGAAACACACACTAAACGCATTGTGATGGAATTACTGCCAATTGTAACACACCCAAAATGTATGGCAAATATTAAAACACGCTGTAAGAACAGGGACTGAGGTGTAAACTACTCCTTATATGTATTTATTTTCCAACACATGAACATGCAGTCCTGGGCACGTCAGAGCAGCTCAGACCTGTGAATTATCTGATCAATAGCAAACAAGAATGGAAGTATTTTCAGTTCACTGGCAAAAGTCAAGGAACAGAGAAATAATAACAGCAGCAGTGATTCAATCAGAGGCAGCTGTAGTAGGTGGCACGAAAACGCAGGACAAATGTCAAGCACCCAGACAAATGGCCCTGCAGAAGAGAGAAACCTGGAGTTACCAGAGCGCCTTTGGAAGGGCTCCGGGGTCAGCCTCCTCCTCCTCCTCCTCCAGAGGAGCTCTTGCTGCAAGAAAAAAATTACTCATGGAAGCAAAATCATGTGAGGCTGCAGCATTTGTCAAATTCACGGTCCCAATTTTTAAGCCACGGTCACGTTGACCTTCCTGTCATTTTTACTGGAAAACAAAGAAAGGAAAAAACCACAGAGCTGTGGAGCAGGCACGAGGAGCTGTTCTGTAAATGCCCCTGTTTGCAAATTCCTCTTTGCTTAGCAAAAAGATTTTTCTTCCTCTAAGTTTAAATTAATGCAAAGACAAATATGTTCTAACTGGCAGGGGTGAGCCAACATCTCCTGTGACAGAAACAGTTCATTCTGTCTGAAGACAAATCAGAACAGGCTCTGGGGTGTTTAGTGCCAGAGATTCACTACAAAATATTCTGTTCCCATTGCTCAGTGGGGGTTAAACTGGGAGTGCAGCTGCACTGGCACCTCCCAGAGCAGCGCTGCTGCCCCTCTGCGGAGCTGAACCGGTGCTGGTGAGCCCGGGAAGGGCTGGATGCTCTTCGAAGCTGTTTGAAGGATGTTCTTGTTGTCCACGGCCTCAGCCCAGCTGAGCTCAGCTCAGGGAAGAGCCCGGCTCAGCCTGTGGAGCTGTGCTAATGAACACGCACTGCTGTGCTTTCCGCGTGCATAGATATTTATGTATTTATATATTTATATATTCACATATTTATATATTTAGATATTTGTACACTTATTTCTATAAAAGCAGGAGCGAATCTCGCTCCCTCCCCGCATCACTGAGGCTCTCTCAGTGCTCCCTGTGCAGCGGCTCAGCCTCCCCCAAACACCAAGTTAGCAAAACATAAAAGCTCATCCCAAAGCTGCTCCTGCGGCTCAGGGCTGGGATTCCCCCACGGCTGGATTTCCTCGGGAATGCTGCTCGTCTCAGGCACGTCAAACCCGCACACCTCCACGCAGGAGACAGCAGCCCGGGCCTGCAGGGCACGGCACAGAGAATCCAGATGAAAACAAACAGAGAGCGCTGGCAAAGCTCAGCTGCCAGCCCTGATGCATTCTGTTTTCCTGCAGCAGCCTGCGGCACGTCCGAGGCTTAATCTGAAATCGACTGTTCGTTATAATTCAAGGTATAATACTTAATAATTCACTGAGTAAATCTCAGTGTTATCCTCTGAAATAATGACTGTATTGCAGCATCCCCAGCCTCCAAACCCTCTGCCCCCTCACCCCAGGAAATCAGCTCCCCAAAGCAGCACCAGGCAGGCTGGAAATCCAATGTATTCCCTTCCCCGTCCTGAAATGGTTCTGGTAGCACATAATTTTTCTTTTTGAAGGATTTCCTCTCTGCTGACAAGTAAATAAATGTGTGACTTTCCACTCCCTTTAGTGCCCAAAAGAAAAGGAAGGAAGAGAAAGAAAGGGGGAAAGGACCTGCAACAGGTTTGCAGAATATTCGTTATTCATTTTCTGAAACACAACAGGGACACTTTATAAACTAATCCAGCTTTACGGCGGCGGCAGCGCTGCCTTCAGTTTTGTGTTATTGGATAATTTGTCAGTTCTGGCACTTTGGCAAGTAATCAAGTAAGGAACAACTACTAGAAGCAGAAGAAAATTATTGAATCTGGTTCTTCTTCCTCCTCCTCCTTGTATTCTAAACATAAGCTGATTTTAAACAAAACACTGCTGGCAGAAACAAAACAACCTTTAGGATTTATGAAAGACGCAGCACTAAAATAAGATGCTTGTGTTTAAGGGGTTTTGATTTTGCCTTTTCCCCCTCCTTTCTCTCCAGATAGATCACTTTCCATTAAATGCTTTGAGCTAAACATGGAAAATCTTAATCCCTGCTCAGGTAAAGCTTCACTTTGCATAACTGGTAGCTCGGAGGGAGAAGAACATCGCAGTGACTCGGGCTCAGCTCTGGCCCCTGAGCACGGCCACGGCTGCAGCTGCTCTCAGGGAATTTTCCTGAACCTCCAATGAAAACCACACTTAAACCCCACGTACCTGCCTTGTCTCAGTCCAGTTCCGTCTGCTGATGGGAGATGGGGAGACGCTTCCAGGGCAGAGGGTAGAGGAGGAAGCTGGTCCTCTTGTTGGCTGTCTGCTCCAGAGAATCCTGCCCTCCAGAAAAGCCTGAAACGCTCCAGAGCATCCCCTGAGGCACTGAAAGGGTTAAAGGGATTCACAAACAAATCAGTATTTCTACACCTGTACTAGAGGGGGAAAATAAACGTTATTGTACGAAGCCTCGGTACAAAGTCATCCACGGTCACTCCAGCAACACTTGGACTTTATTTGTCTTAGAAATGAAGTGGTCACTCATGAGGTGTGAGCCTTTAAATGATCCTGAGAGATTAGGAGCTGGTTCCACAGAACCAAGAAACCATCAAACAACAAAAGCTTCTGCATTAGGTGCTCATTTCAGTCCTTGTGGCTCACCTGCAATTCCCTCTGTCTCCACCAACAGAGAAAACCAGAAAATCCAGAACACAGGTTTTGAATATGGAATTCTCTTACTGCAGGTCCTCGGTGAAGGAAAGAAATCACCATCCCAAATGTATGGAACTGACAAAGAAACAGCTGGTTAATGTTCTAAGGTTTAATTTGCTGCTGAATTATCGTGTGCAGGCACCAGTCCTCAGTGATATCTCCCCCTCCTTGGCCGTCCCTGGCAGCGAGAAGCAGAGAGGGATGTTTGCAGCAATGGCTTTGAGATAACTTGAAATAAAAGCACAGCCATGTCTGTGATTCAGATACAGCCGCCCGTCTTTGGGATGGGAACGGGAGGCAGGAACTGCCAGGAGCACACAGAAAGGGCTCCAGCTCTGATCGGTGAGCTGCTGGATTTGTTTCCCTTTGTTGGTTTATAGACTCCAATGAAAACAAACCAGAGCCCAGCTTTGCTATCAAAAACCCACAGTAGAGGGTGGAAATATCAGTTTAATGTGGCAAAGATCTTCCAGGGCACTGGGCTGCTCTCATTACCCAGAGCCCCAGACTGCCCCTGCAGGGAGCACTCTGCTGCCTGCAGAGGATGAATTCCTCACGCCAGGAAGGGAAACCACGGGGAGCAGGAGGGGAAGCCAGGCTGGCACACGTGTGATTCTCTCATTAGTGGCTGTCTCTGGGAGGAGGCAATGTCAATAAATCCTTGTCCTCTCTGCGCTTGTCCCACACCCGAATCACACCAGCCAAAGATGACTTTTGAAAGCCCTGCATAATTAATGAGACATCCAGCAAAGGGCTGTGCACGCACTGCCAGGCGTGTTCCAGCGAGCCCTGGCCCTCTCTGGGTCGTGCATTTCTGACACCTCCGCACTGGGAGAGCAAAACATGAACACATCTCACACTGACCCCACATTTCCCTCCATGCCCAGAATGTGGGGAGTGACAACTCTATGAACAAGAAGTTGAACAGGAAAAAACTACTTTAAAATCCAGACTCTGCAGACTGTGTTACCCTAAAAACCACATGGATACATTTCAGGACGTGGGTTAGCGGTGACCGTGGTGCTGGGTTGGACTTGGTGATCTGAGAGATCTTTTCCCACCTGAATGATTCCCTCATTCTGCTCCTTTCCAGCACACCTCCCCGGAAAGGCACTGATGGCCCCACAGGCAGCAGCCCAGGCATTAACAGAGGGAGCAGCGAGGGCAGGGAGAGGGGGAGATCTGTAACCTCCATCCCTGCATCCCCAGGAGCTCCCAACACCACTCGTGGTTACAGACTGCACTGCTGGACTCTGCTCAGGCAATTCTGCCTTTTAACGTTCTCTTGCATGATAATGATCCCACCTTTGCCACTGATTAAAAAATTTCTTCGTCTGACAGTCCATCTGAAAAATTAGATAATGGGTCTCGCTTAAAGCATTTCTGAGAGGAGCACCCGAAGTGAATAAACCAGCAACAGTCGTGTCCAACAAGAGCTCTGCACAAACAGATGGTCCAGGGCGTGCTGGTCATTAAAAACTCCCAGCTGGGAGGCTCAGCCAAGGCCCCTGAAGCTGTGCAGGGCCAATTCCACACCCGGATCCCAGACACGGACAGGGAATTATCTGCCCCAGCCCGGCACCTGCGCCCGCCGAGCTCCGCACGAGCTCTGCCCAGGAATGGCAAGGTCGCCGCTGAGCCATGGGGAGGTGAAAATGGAGTTGGATCATTGCTGCCAGGAACCTGACTCTGCTCTGACAATTCAGTAATAGAATTGTGCTGGGATGATGACACCATTTCTTGCTTTCCCAGGGTAGGGAAAGTGTGCTCTGCAAAGTGCAGCTACTGCAGCAAGGCAGAAATTGCCACTTCTTATCTAAACCTTCCAAAAACATCTTATAATCCCCTAGTTTGTTATAATTTCAATTTTTAAATTTATTTCACTTTGACTAGAAAACTAAAAAACCCCAACCCCCCAAATATCCTATTCAGATAATTTTCATAGCCAGACAAGAGAGAAGAAACATTGCCTGAGTCTCTCTGACAAGTCTGAGCATCCACAATAAACAAACTGTCAAAATACCAGCAGAGCTCGCCAGTTTGGAGGGAACCAGCTTCTTCCAGTCCCTTTTGGGAAAAATTCCTATGGAAAAACTTGCAGAACAAGTCCCACACCCTGGGTACCAAAAATTCTCAATCGAGTCATGGTTACCCCCAGAGCAGAGGGCCCCACATTCAACTTCATCAGTCACGAGGGTCCCCAAGCCCTGGAGGTGACAGACCTGTCCCCACCTCCCCACGCCCACCCTCCCAGTCCAGGGAGGCTTCCAGCTCCATTCCCTTTTCCCTTCGGAGCTGGCTCCACGTGGCTTGTGCTTGGGTAAATACAAAATTAGTACCAGTTCCAGTTCAGCGCAAGGCTCTAATCCCAGACCAGGGAAGCTCAGCCTGCCTTGAAGCTTCTGGCCAGGCTGGGGCAACCTAAAGCTGCACATTAAGCTGCAAATCAGGCATGGTAATTGCAAGAAAATATTTTTAATTTTAAATTGTGGAAGAGGGGTAGAAAACAAAAGGAGGATTTCCAGCACTGCAGTAAAAACAAGACCCTATTCTAATGAAGCTAATTTGAACATGAAATTCCATCAGGACAGAAACGACCGCTGGCTCTTTCCTGCTGAGCTGGGGATGGGCTGCAGTGGGGGAAGAGCAACGAGATCCTGAGACCTTCTCAGGTTTGAGGAGACAGAAAAACTCAGCAAATCATTGCCAAACCCAAGCAGAGCCATCTAAACCTCAAGGCAATGCTGGTGCCTCCAGCGCCAAACTTCAATACCTCTCCTAAAAAAAACCTGCAAACAAATGTTGTCCCTCAAACTTTTACTAGAGCAGGAGAAGAAAGTGGACTTTGCTGTCCTTGTATCACCACCTTGCTGGGAGCTGACAAGTGCCTGAGGGAAAGATCTGGGCTCCTCTGTTCTTCCCTCTGCTTTTATCCTTCCTTTTTCTTTTTTATTTTTTTTTTTTTTTTTTTTAATTTCTGTTCTGTATCTCTGCTGCCTTTGTGCCAGGCCAAGGCTGCTCCTGCTGACGGAGGTGAAAGCTTCAGCAGTGCCCTGACCACCCAAGGAGGGGCAGCGAGCCCAGGCTGGAGCCCAGCTCGTGCCCCCGGAGCCGAGCCCAGGCACGGAGAGAGCTCACGCAGGAACACTCCCTGGCCCCTCTGCGTCCTCCCTCCTTGGCCCCTGCTCGCTGAGCACAAGAGCAGCCCCCAGCCCAGGCAGTTTCCTCTGTCCCAAAAGACCATGGGAGCTCTGATTATTTCCAGCGTTACACCAAGGCAGTTCTTGCTACAAATCCTACGGACAAGGAGAGGTGAGGAACAGCAATGTTGCTAAAATGCTTTCCTTATAGTCTGCAAGAATTTTACCTATTTTCTATTCTTTTTCCCTATCTGTAAAAGACTCTTACAAATATTTTCCAGCCCAGCTGTTGCAGCCGCGTCCACCCCCAAGCCCTAAAAAGAAACAGCCATTTACTGGTAATGCCCCCCTATTAATCGTGGTTCCTCCACCGCAGCTCCGGGAAAACACGTGGAAAGAGGAGCCCGTGGCTTTGAAAAGCCATTTCCTGGCAGACTGCCAGTCTGGGCGACTGGAGAAACCCACAAATGTTTTGTACCCACCCCAACTTGCTTCACCTCGTTCTGCTCCAACAGATAAATCTGCTTTTAGGAGAGGCAGCAGCTTCCTCGAGGTCTAGCAAGACCCACTTGCACAGCAATTCTGATTCCTCTGCTGAATAAGCCCAAAGCAGCAGATTTGGCTTCCCTGGGGATGGGTTCTGGCTCTGCTGCCTGGCTGCTGCAGGAAGGAAAGCAAACCCACCCTGCTCTGACCCTCCCGCGAGGGGGGCAGCGAGGCTCGGAGAGGGAGTGATTGAAAAGGAGCAAACATCCTTCCCCCACGCAGCCAAACAACCCTCAGAGCCCTCGTGCGAGAGTGCAGGACGAGGATAAATGAATGCAGTTCTTTCATCCCTCTTTGCTCTATGGGGTTTCACTCCAATGAAAAAAAAAAAAAGAAACAATGGTAGATGATCACAATTTAAATGTGTTAAGTTAGAAGAGTGGAATAATCAGAATTCTTCACTTTGTTTGATGTTAAAGCAGTGAAACAAACTTTAAATCGATAAAGTTAATTCACAGCTTGAGCTGTCCACTATCCTACCCTTAAAAAACCCACAATAAACCAAAAAAATGAAGTTTTTTGTGTATATAAAAAATAGCCATTAACATCAATATTTTAACAAACACAAATGTAACCTGGACCTTAAAACTTTGATTACAGTTGCAGCTCCAGCACCGTAACCATAGAAATAATCCAATCCCTTCCTACTAAAATGTTGTTTGTCCTTGATCATTATTTTTCTTAATTGAAATACTTGAGCCACTTGGAAGCAAATTGCTTTGCAGCACAATATATTGCATAAAAGTTGCTTCATTTTGTAACCTGCTGGTACACTATGTCCTACATTTTCCCAGTTTTCTGGGAAGCTCCTTAAAGGCATCTTTAATTTTTAACAACACCCTGGAAATGTGAAACGGAAGCAAAGGTAGGTCATCATTTTGGGTATCCCATTTTTGACAGAGCTCTTTGAACTCTGCAGCTGTGATGGCGCACGAGGAGTCTCTGTGACTTGCACTCTTATCCAACCATCTTTTAAAAGCAGCCAGGCTAATTCCGGGAGGGGAAAACGAGTTATTTTAGCATTTTTCTAATTCTAGTAACCTGTGCCATGGGTAGCTGCCTGTCCTGGGAGGTGCCCAGCGCAGTGCACGGAGCTCTGACCCCGGAGCTGCCTCCCTGCAGCGTTTGGGGCACCCCGTCCCCAGCGGGGTCGGTCACTCCTGACCCCACGTTAGGGACACCCCTGCAGACACGTTCACCTGCACCTGCTGCCCCAGCAAGCCCGAGGGGCCCTCAGATCCACGGATAACCCCCGGGTCCATCCTGGATGTGCAGTGGGAGGTGCTCACAGGGGCCCCTCTGCGCTGCGGCTTCGTTTGGGAATTCAAGGGGCACGGCAGAGCTGGAGCCTTGGGATGAAGTTCATTTGTGCCCCAATCCCCACTCGGTGCTGAGGGGATGGGTGGAACTGGATGCAATCCCTGGCAGCTCAAGAAGGGGTAAGGAAAGACACTGCTGGAGAAGGCTGGGCAGTGTGGGAGCTCCAGCTGTGCCACGGCTGGGGGGATCCCTGCCTGTGGTGCTGACAGCCTGAAATCCCAGTTATTTTAACAGATTCCTTTTATTCATCTGGGGGTGGCACATTCACTGTCAGATTTCCGGCCTATTTCACTAATTTGCAGCACAGATCAAGCCTCTGTCCCGGATCACCCCCTCATCCTTCCCCTGCGTGTGATAAACGCTCTCCAAACCGGTGTGTTACCGACTGACCCAGGGCAGCTCGGCAGGGCATTCTGCCTTCAGAGAGACTGGGCTTTCACACAGGATCCATCCCAGCAAAACCCCGTTTCACAGCGCAAAAATACCTCTGAGGAGCGCATTTCCTGTCCCGGGGTGCCTCTCCTGGGCTGGATCACGGCGCAGGAGCGTGATCCTTCTCCCTGGGCTCAGGAGATCCGTTCTGACTGCGTGGACAGCAGCACAAGGTCGCACCCCAGAGCAGATCCCAGCTCCCCGTGGCGAGGGATGTGCGGGACGAGCCGGGCTAACAAACAGCTCGGAAGCGTTGCCTGCTCACTGACACAGCCCCAGCTCCCAGGGCCTGATGGGCCTGGGGGAAACCCACACCCGGCAGGTCGGAAACACAACTTGGAGAAAAAAAAGTGAGAGCTCTTCCAACATAAAACACACCTTCAAATCCTCGGGCAGCAGCTCGACCTCTTCATCCGCCACAGCTCCCGTGTCTGGACTGGAGATATTGGATTTATTCGTTTGAACATGTTGACATTTCATCAGCATGAAATGGGCTCAACACTTCCAGCCCCTCCTGAGGAACTCACATGACACCAGCTGTGAGGAGAACACGATGCTTTCAGAGAGAAATATTTGTTGAAATTCATAGCATATATGACATTTTCTGTTTTCTCACTCTACAAAGGTGAAAATCTCCTGGCCATACATGAAACAAAGCAGCCTTTCTCTGCTCTTCCTGACATAATGAAAATCTCTTTATTCTCTTCTCTTCTTCCTCTGATTAAAGCCCACTGTGAAAAGACTTCTTAGAGTGCACCACTAAATTCCAAATGGGAGCAACAAATAGCAAAATTTTATACATGCTGAAATCCCAGTACTTAAAATATTTTGAATACAATGAGTTTAAAACCCAAAATTTAACAACATTTCCATGTATTTAACAAGCAGTGAGGGGAGTTTAATATCAAAGTAACCATTTCCACCAGAGGAATCTCCAGCTGTTGAATGAGAAGTGTCTCAGCAAGACTTGTTTGAATATTCAAAGTGATCTGCAGAAGATCGCACTATCACCAGAGATGATACATGAATATCAGTGGATAATATGAAGTAATTACAGGGATTATCCCACCCCTGGGACAAAAAAAAAAGTGAGTTTCAAGCACTCTTTAATCTCACGGGGACAGGATGAACTTGATGACAACCATATTTTGTTCAAAAGAATTACTTGTACTAATTAAGAGACGAAGGTGGCAGTTCAGAATCTATTCCTGTCATTCCAGGTGTCACATCAATCTATTCCACTGAGAAAATAACAATCCAAATGCTCTCTCAGTCCCAGCAGGCCGATCTGTGCTGCAAAATCACTTTTGCTGCTGCGAGTTTTCTTGTAGGCACTCTGGTGAACCACGATTGCCGGCTCCACTGAACAAAGGCAAATGTATTTATGAGCTAAAAATCCACCTGAGCGTGGGCTCTGCGTGGCCTAGAAGGTCTGACCACCTGTGACACTGCCATGGAACGTTTGGGAGCCAGCCTGGGAAACAGCAGGACGCGTTCCATAACATCTCAGGTGTGCAAAGGTGCAGGTGCAGGGCTCACACCTGAATCCCAGCACACACCTGGCGCCCTGCACACACCTGGGGCCCTGCACACGCTCACCTGGACGCTTGGGCACCTCAATATTTTTGTGTACCCCTGGGATGTTCAAAGCAAGAAACATCTACAGCTGCAGGAAAGGATCGTTCTCCTTCCACTCCCCTTTGGCTGGGCTGTTTTCCATAGTGAAAAATAAATTTGTATTCCCAAAGCAGTTTATGGGAACGGCCTGGTGCTGAACTGTGGCTTTATCCCCCATAACTCACGTGGGATGGGAATTCACATCACTCACAGAATCTCCTGCATGCTCAGGCTCTCCCGGGAATTCCCTGCAGGGGCACAACGTGGAGATGGGGTGAGGAAACGTGAGGACATTCTTCTGGAGATGTTAAAAATTACAAGGGATGCCCTCTTCCCCAAGAACTGCTGAAAATATTGGATGCTCCATGACAAGCTCTGGAATCCCAGCCCTCCCCAGGGCAGCCCAAGACCGAGGCAGTTATTTTTCGCTAGAGGAAAAACACTGCCTAAAGTTTTGGTTTCTTACCCATAAAAATAAGTCACCCACCTTGCTGGATGCCAGAGCAGTCCCTGGAGAAGGCTCTGAGACACGAGGAAGGCTGGTGGCACACGGATCCTGACTGTGGCAAAAATCAGGCAGACAAAACCCTCGGAGCTGTGAGGAGGCACCGAGAGGCTCTTCCTGGGAGCCCCGTGCTGGGGCAGGGCAGGGGGCCAGGCTGGTGCACAAAGGGAAGTTGGAATTGTGCTGACCCAGTGCATCCATTCCATCACCCTGAAATGTCACGCCAGCTCCCACAGGGATCTTGTCTGGCAGCTCTTAAAACAAAACAAACCAGAGGAAGCCCTCAAAGGAAGGAGCAGCTGCTGGGGTTGTCACCAATCCATTCCCCCTTTTTTAACTCAAACCTAAATCATTTTCCACAGACCAAATTTCTTCTTTTGAGCCTCCGTTTGAAGGACCAATAAGAGATTTTGCTCATTTTTTGGTCTAACTGCATCCATCACATTTCAGCAGCTCCAAGGCCAGGTTGGACGGGGCTTGGAGCAGCCTGGGACAGTGGAAGGTGGCCCTGCCATGGCAGGGGTGGCACTGGATGGGATTTAAGGGTCCTTCCATCCCAAACCAGCCCGGAATTCTGTGATTCTATTTGTAAAGTTTCTAAAGAGCTACCAAATAAGCCCCAAATCTACTTGCACTGGATTAAAACAGTTCTTTTTGTTGGCACAGACAGCTGGAATAAATATGGACAGCCATAGAAGTTGTGTGGGACAGAAAAACCCAGTTCTTATTTGAGTGAAATAATAATAATAATGAATTTGATTACCAGTAGTATATGAGCAATCCTTTTCCCTCCTCGAGCTCCCTGCCTCATGTAAAAATGATTAAATATATGATTTACTAGGCAGTCTGTGGATTTAACTACCATTACCAAATGGCAGCCATGGTTTATGAGCAGTTAAAATGCAAATATTTGTTATCCCATCTCACAGTGGGGCTCAGTTTTGCTGCACAGAGTCATCATTAAGCTGCAGTACAATGTTTGCTATATCTTAGTTAGCAAAAAACCTCAAAATAACAAAAACCAAACACCAGCCACTCATTTATTCCACTTCCCAACATTCATATTCATGTTTGAACTTAAAACTCACTTTCCATGAATATTCTTCATTACCTGTCTCCACGAAGGTTCTGCCTGATAAATTAATTGGCTTTGAAGAAAACAAATTCAAAGGAAGAGAAAAAGCAAATTCTACTTTGGGTTTTCCTTTTCCCCCCACTCCCACCCCAAATCCTCTCCTGCCCCTGAGGCCTCTCACCTCTGACAGGGATATTTTATATTTTGTACTTTATAATCTGCCTGGGGATGTGCTGATTTCCTGAGGTGGAGAGGGAAAACATCCTGAGGAGCTGAACACACAGAATAGGGCAATTAAATGATTTTATGTCCTAATTCTGACACAATAACACAACAGTTATCAGCTAACATGATCTTTAAAGCTGCTTGATCCTTAAAGCTACTTGTAAAGCTTTTATTGAGCAGAATAAATCACCCCAAACTGAGCCACCTTCTCATGCAGGCAGTGCTTGGGAGCATCTCTGTGTGATCAGTCAGAAACGATTTTATTGATAACTCTGAGCAGACTTTCCCAATTTTTGGCTTAAAAAATTTAACTTGTAAGAGAGAGTTCAAGTATTTCTTGCAAATTAGTGCAAACTACATTTCAAAAGGTACAGCAGAGCCTTTGAAGTAGAAAATTCTCAGTGAGAGGGGCCCATGGGGCAGAGTTACCTGGCACAGGAGCTCGATCGCTGTCAGTGCAGGAGCCACAGAGGGCGAGGGCTGCACACATCCCTCACCCAGCTGAAAATGAAGGGACTTAAAGGGAAATTCCTTGGGATTGGCAGGGGTCTCCAGCAGACCTCCCTGCCCTGGGGTCTCGCCCCGAGGGCACCTCCAGGGCAGGAATATTCTGCTCAACACCAGCACCTGAACCCCTGCCCACAGCACCCCAAGTAAATTAAAACTGTGAAGGAAAATACCAGGGAAGGGAATGGTGCACAGATGTTCCAAAGCACTTCTGAAGGGAAGAACACTTGTCAGGGGCTGACAGAAATGGAACAAAAACCCTCTGTGGTCTAAAAGGCAGGAAAAACAAACGGGAGGAGATTTCCCCTCCCCTCTTTCTTCTGAGAGCTGCCTGACACAGCGCAGGATGGAGCTGGCACAGGGAAATGTTTCAAGGGCTGGAGCTGGCAGAGAGTTTGCAGCCTCTTTAATTGTCTGAGTGAACATCAGCTGTGTCTCCACGCTGTTAAATGTGAATTAAACCTTTCTGTAGGCATGATGGAGCTTTGGGGATCACACTTCCTAAACAGCTCCTCTCCACGTTCAGAGGCAAACCCACGGTGACAAATGGGGACAAATGGACACTCCTCACGGGTGGGACAATAATCCTCTGTACAGCCTCTGCCACCTTTGGAAACAGCCACTAAAACAACCAGAATTTTAATCCAAGAACCTGACTTGAAGTTCACATGCGGAAAACTTCTACATAAATTCCTATCTCATATATTAGAGTTCATGGATGTTATCATCAGGTGGGAATATTTGGTTGTACAGAACTGTCATGGCTTTGACACTATTCTCCCTTGGGAGATCCCCCAAAATCTAAATGGAAGTGCAATAATTACAGTATTGGAAGCATACCCAATCATTTATTTATGATATCTCTGCCTATGACAGAAACACTTTCCGTTTTAATTAATTCCACTTAACATTTAAGCATCCTATATCTCTATAAACATGAGGTTCATTCAAGATGGGTGTTTAACAAGGTGCTGATTGTATTTATTACTAAAGTGCAGTGCCTGGTTGGAATTCAGCCCAGGCTGGACCTTTCTGGAGGTGCCACCCATGACCCGCACCAGAAGCGGGGGGCGTTCATTCCTTAGGCTGCTTTCCCAGGAAAAGGGGCTTCGAAGCAAGAATTCAAAATGGACCAGGATTTTTCAGGATTTAATATCCGATATTTTTATGCCTAAGGTGAGATGGGAGGAGGAGGGAAGGAAAGCCCACAGATCTGGAGCTGTTGGTTTGCAAACACGCGAAAGGCCTTAAATCCTGTTTCTGGAAGGGTTGGTAGCCAACATTCCAGCTGGTTGGAGCTCTGCCTGGAATGGGTATTTCTTAATGAACCTTTTAAGTGAAAGCCCTGAAAGACTCCAAACTCATCTGGAGTGCAGTGAATTGGAGTTTTATCCAAAGCCTATCAAAGGCTCCCAGTGCAAGCACAGTAAGTGGCACACTTAGTTCAGATTATTTATTCCCCCTACACTAAATACAGTTTCCATAACCAAAGAACTATTGGATCACTCTATTCTTTCGAGGGATATTTTACCTATGTTTACTAACTTTAATATGTTGTTGTCTTGCACAAAATCCCTGGGTCTGGTGAATTTTGCTCTTTATTGTACTAATTTATATTATCCCCTGCGGCAATGGCTTGAATTTGATGAGCAGATGCAGCAGGGCTTGGAAATTAGTGAAGGACACAGACCCAGAAAGGGGTCCCATAACTTCCTTAAGTGGATGGCAAGACAAGGCCATATTATCACCTCAGCAAATAAAAGAGGTCAGGTAACTTTCTTTCCATTCTTCCTTTCTTTTGTTATTTAGCTTTACATGGATAAAGGTCCAGCGAGGCTGAGGAAAACTCACTTGCTGCCAGTTCTGTTAAGAACCATCCACGTTTGGAATGAATCTTCCCTTCCTTCTTTAATAATTAACTTCTGGTGACCAAATACATCTTTCAGTGTGGCCTAGAAAGGGAAAAAAAAAAGAAAGAAAGAAAGGAAGGGAAAGGAAGGGAAAGGAAGGGAAAGGAAGGGAAAGGAAGGGAAAGGAAGGGAAAGGAAGGGAAAGGAAGGGAAAGGAAGGGAAAGGAAACAGTGCGCTTTTCCATAAAAGAAGAGCTCACACTGACAGGGTTTGGTTGTAACTCGGATCAGACCAAGGCAGAGCTGGACCACCAGACAAGGCAACAACTTCTTGCACAGACAGCATTTGATGGCACGGATTAACACCAGTCCCGGATGTCAAACCAGCCACTAAAAGGCTGGATTGGATTTGTACCGGAGCTGTTCCGTGACCAAGGCTGGGAGGAAAAGCACACAAACTCCCAGACGTGCTTCCCAAGGCGTCGGCCCTGCTGAAAGGAGACCTCGAGTACAGAAACAGCTCCATGAATCATTGCTGGCTCCCCCTCCAGCAATGCCCTTCTGATCCCTGAGCATTTCCTACAGGACGGATGGCCGAGTTCCAGCTCCGGGCCTGCCCTGGCTGCCCGAGGGTGGCAGAGGTGAACGGATCCCTGGAATTGTCAGTAATTGTCTTTCTGGGTCAAGACCAAGGAGTAGGGGCAATGAACCCAGCTGTTCTGAGCTGAGTGCAGCACTAAAAGAGAGGATAAAGGGCTGGGAAATCCCAGAGCTGCCGTGGCTGGAGGCAGGGAAAGCCCACGACTCTGCAGCCACAGCCTTAATTAATGCCCCGAGGCCTCGTCTGCACCTCCCTGCACACAGACTCCTCTCCTGCTCCCTGCTCCAAGACAGGTGTTCAGTCATTGCATAAAAGCCAAGGAAAAGCATTAAATATTGAGTCAAAGAGGACATTGCCCATTTTCTGTGGCAAATTTGGCCATGAGGAATGGGGAGACTGGATGGACACAAGGGTTGGGTGCTTTAAAGGCTCCTACACAAAGCAAATTAAGAATCCCAGGATGGCTGGGGTTGGAAGGGACCTCAAAGCCCATCCAGTTCCACCCCTGCCATGGGCAGGGACACCTTCCACTGTCCCAGGGTGCTCCAAGCCCTGTCCAGCCTGGCCTGGGACACTGCCAGGGATCCAGGGGCAGCCACAGCTGCCCTGCACCCTGTGCCAGGGCCTCCCCTCCCTCCCAGGGGAGGATTTATCCCCAATATCTAAACCTCTATGACTAAAGTTCCCATAACTAAATCCATCCATAAAGCAGGGTGCATGAAGTGGTTGGAAAGCCCGGTGTTTTCAATGGAAACCTCAATGTCTGGTCAACACCAAACAAAATGAGAATTGAAATCAAAATGTCTCCGCATCAAAGCACGGGAATAAGATTCAATTGAAAGCTTTTGTTTGCTTGTTTTGGGATAAGTGAAAAGTTGACATCCCAATTTCCAATGAACATCACAGGATTGCAGTTTAAATCACATTTGCACTTCCCCTGTACTTCCAAACTCACACTGAGGAATCTAAAAGAGTCTGGAGCCAACTGCACCTTAAAGAGAGGGAGACGGGCGATGGCAAACTCAAATATTAGAGGTAGCAGAGCCTTAATAATGGTGAAAAAAGAGTGATACAGATGGCAAAAGTAATGTCAGTAAATCACCTGAGCTTTCCAGAATAACCCCACTGGAGATGCAGCGAGGCCAGTGACAGAAGATATTTGAATTAAAAGGGAACTGTGCTGGGTGCCACTGGACAGTGCCACACTGAGGGCACATCTCCATTTAACTGTGAATATTCACAGGGAGCACAGAGTGCTGGGATAACCGAGCCATTTTCACACCGAAACAGTCACATCCATCAAGGCTGCTCAGAAGTCACTTCCCGTGGACAAACCGGTTCCCTCCTCATTGCTCTGGGCAGTGGGGCCCCCTGGCTTTGCCCTCGGACGTGGGACAGGTGGCATCCCAGCCCTGCCAAACCCAGGGCACAGCTGGGGCTGCTTCACCCTCTGCTGAGTTACAGAACACGAGTAAAACTGGAACAGAGACAGGCCCGGGCCAGTCTGAGGGACCACAGCAAGTTCACAAGTTAATAGCAGTAACTCTAAAGAAAAAGAATTACAAAAAGAAAATAAAAATCTGTGTAGCTTCATCTCCCTCCAGTCCCTCAGGTTTCTGCCAGCCAGAGCTGTGCTCTGACACAGAAAGCTTATCCAGGCACGATTTCTTTTTGGTTTCGTTCCAAAGCAGCACAGAAATGGCTTTTACCTGCAGAGAAAATTAAAACCTTCCAGCAAAGCTCTCGCCCCATCTGGGACACATTTACTGCAAGAGATGCGTCTGTGCTGAGGGCCTGGGATGCTCGCCTTCGCTTTTTGATATGAAAAGGAGAAAGCTCCGGGGCACCGGGAGGAATTTCGCTGTCCATGGTCCTGACAGCACCGAGGGTTTGGGGAACGTGACGGTGCCGTGGCCTCTGCTGGGGAAGGGCAGGGCTGTGGTGCCTGAACCCCAGAAATCACAGGAGGATAATTAATTAATAAATGTATTAAAGCTCTGCACGCCTTAACCAGGATCCAGCTGGGCAGCTTTGTAATGCATTCAAGAGAAACGTGGGGAGGAGAGAATGTTAAGCAGGGTAATCCCTATCAGAAGGGTGTAAAATATCCTTCTAGCTGTCAAAAACACTGAGCTGTCAGTAGCCTAAAAATGATAAAGACAGAGCTCAGTTTCTGTCAAATCAGACTGACACAAAAAACTTGAATATCAATGTAAAAGGGGGGGGAAAAATCAATGTCAATCCATTTCTCCACTCAAAAGCAACATCTAACAAGACAATTTGAGCTTTAGCATGAAAATGATTACTGAGAGTTCTTTAAGTGTGTTCTGCGAGAAACTGAACCGAAGGGATTCACTTCAGAACTGCCACTTTCCTAACTGAGATTTCCATAAGTCCTCTATTATTTCCAGAGACAGCAAGCACACACCAGCCACGGATCCTGCAGCTACTGCTGCTTTCCCGATAAAGGAGAAAGCCAGAGAGGCTGGAATGGATGCAAATTAGGGAGATTTCTTCCCTGGGCTGAATAACTCGCAGGGCCACCTGCGATTTCCACCCTTCTCAGCTCCCAGCCGCGGCTTTTGGGCAGGGAGGACGTTTCCACCTCAACCACAGCTGCTGGAGCATCATCACGAGGATATTGCAGAGAAAGACAGGCACCACCAGAGCACACCTCCCTCGTTTCCCTCGTTTATTCCTCACGTTCCAGAGGGAGACAAGCCCCACCAGAGCACATTTCCCTCATTTATTAACCAAGGAAGCCCCAGCAGAGCTCGGCCCACTTCAAACCACAAAGTTTCATTGATGCAGCCACACTCAGGTGGAAGCAATGGGAAATTCTGAATAAACTGCTCACAGCACGTGCAGCGCTGCTCCAGCCATAAAAATCATTCCAAATTCTGGCAAGGGAGGAGAATGAAAATGACACCCAGTTATCAACTGAAGGATCTCTTTAATTGCTTTGTGGCTAAAAGCAGAGGCCAGCACAGCCCAGCAGAAACCTTCAGGTGCTGCAGGTGGAAAAGCAGCCCCGTGAAAAGGTCAGCAACTCCTCACACACCCCGTCAGCTCCCATCCAGCTCAAGAGAGAAGCAGCAAAACCCGTCCTGCCCCCGCCTGCCTCCAGCAGGTCCCCTTTGGATGAAACCTCCTCTGGGTGCTCCATACACACATAAACAGGAGGGATGCAGAGGAACTCGCTCGCTGCATTATTGAATTTTCAAATCTAATTTTTTCACCCCGTAGTATTTTGAGATTTAAGCCATTCTGCATTGCCAGGCTACGGCGAATCGTTTGAATGATTTATTTCTGACCGTGAAAGGCATGGATGGCTTGTTTCCACATGCATTATCCAAGCATTAGGGAGGTGTACCCACGAAGCTTGAACCATGAAATTCAAAGTCCATTGAAAAACCAGTCCAAACTTATTTTTAAGATCAAAATACTACATCACCAAAAAAAGGTTCATTAAGTATATGTGAGATATATATATATATATATATATATATAATAATATTTTAACCAAGTTACTTTAATTTTTAACTTTTATAATAAATAAATCTCAAAGCAGAAGTCAAAAGCACTTCATGCACGTAGCCCCGGATTGCACAAGTTACATAAGGCCATGGTGAAATGACCATTAGGCCAATGCTTAGTGGACTTTACTCCTTCAGGTACATTGGCTGCTCCTCGTCCGGGTAAAACAGAGAGGAAAGCTGGGAATGAGTCTCATGTGAAGCCTAGATAGAAATGTCAGGCTGGACTCAGCCCCAGCTGACAGGCCCCGTTCCAAATGTGCTTTCAATGCCAAACTAAACCATTTCTGGGTTGGTTTTGCCCAGCTGAGCTCTGTTTGAGCCATGGGGGTCGTGTGGAGCTGCTCGGAGCCTCTCCCACAATTCTGGGATAAAACAATGCTGGAGTCATGGGTAGGCAAAGCCTCGGTCCTGTGCTGAGCCACAGCAAAGACAGGAAATTGCAGACATATCACTCCTGACAGGGCTAAGCAATAGGTGATTCAGATAAGTGGGGTTGGAATAAAATATGATTAAAGCAGTCTTTCCCATTCCGCTTTGATTTAGGAGTACAAAGTGCAAACTATTCATCTTCTGTCTAAAGGCAGTAAATCAACTGATAAGAGAAGTGAAACGTAAGCGGGGTGCCAGGAAAAGCAAATCATCACGTGCCAGCGGATTGCTTGTGGAGAGGAGGAGACGGGACGAAATAACAAGGCAGAAGCACCGACCCGAGGCACCACCAGCATTGGGGCAAGGTTAGGAAAGCACAAAAATTATCAACAACCAAAACACTGAAGGAGGGAGGAAAAGAGGAAATGTCACAAGAGCTCGCAACAGCTCTGGCTCTAAGGCAGGTTCCCTGCTCAGTTTTCTTTTGATTTTGCCAGCCTGTCACAGAACTGGTGTGTTCTGAGGAGTAGCAGAAGAGCTGCTGAGGAACCTCGAGGGACTCTAGGGCTCTGCAGAAGGAAACACACCAGCACCTCCTCTCCCGTTCTGTGGAGTTGGTTATAACCAAGGCTTGTCTCCGTTTACTACAGGTCTGAAGGTCAGTGATCGTCCTCCTCAAAGGTGGGATCCATTCCTGCAAGGACGGCGAGCCCAGGGGGCATCACCAGCAAGGGGAGAACCCAGCACAGTTCCCACTTCTCACGGTGTGAAAATAAGGGAGAAAGGGAAAAAGCCCCACAAGCAGAGCACTTGTTTGATTCAGCTGCACTTCCCAAACAAGGAATAAATAAATAAATGCATAAATCAAACAACTTCAGACTGAAAAAAATGGAGAATCCAAATCCTAACCCACACTTCCTTTCAAAGCTTTGACTTTTTCATGTTCAGTTGAAAGTTATTTTGGTTTATTGCACGATAGACAACCTAATCACAAAGTTTGCCAAAACTGGTGGGTTTTTACCAAAACCACGCTGCCATTCACAGCCACATCTGGGCACAGACCTCTGGTCCTAAGGCAGGGACTGCCACGGGTGGCTTCACACTCAGAGCACAATGCACAGTGGGACACAAAGCCTCTTGAGTTTGGCAAACGCCCCTCCCCAGCCCCACTCCCATCTCTGTGCTCACAGGGCACTTCTCTCCTCTTCCCCCGAGAGCATCTAAGAAAGGGAAATCAATGGAAAAGTCCAGATGCAGCAGGATCTGCCACTATTGTGTTCCCTCCTAAAAACATTGATTCCGTTCAGACTTCATCCTGCAAACGTTCCCAAGCCACCTGAGCCAGCCCAGGGCAAAGCTGCACCACAGCCAAGTGTCACACATTTCAAACCTGCAGCAGGAGAAGGTCTCGGTATTTTACATGAAATCATTAGACTGAGGTTAAAACATAATATTGAACTACTGAGGAACAGACTGTGGAGCCTCCTGAGGAAGGATCAATGTGGCAGCCAGGAAGGGATGGAGCCGTGAACCACGACTGGCATTCTTTAGAGAAACAGCAAAGCAAAATGAGCTAGAAACGAGCTGAATGGGTGAAATGAAGGGGATAATCTTGCATTCCTCACAAAAGCCTACAAGCAGATTAGTTGCCAGCACCAGCTCCATTCTTGCAGCAGGATGGTTTGGTAATTATTTTGTTCTTCACCAGTCTTGTAAATGAGTAATAATAATGAGCATCCCTGCACTGCCTCACCTCTGCTGCACGATTAACAACACATTTCACCTGCATGACAACCGAATTCTTTGTGGGACTGGGCGTGATGGGATGAGGCTGCATCCTCAGCAGGGCAGGGAAGGGGCTGTGAGGGCAAGGGCAGGGGAAGTGTGTGGGATAATCCCTCAAGGCTGGAATTTCTTGACAGGCAAAGCCACCTCAGCACTGGGAATAAAAGGGGCATAAAAGTGATTCCCAGTCCAGGACCTTTTCCTGAGACAAGATACAAAAATATCCTGAATTGACTGAATTAGATCATAAACCTTAAAGCTTGGGGGACATTGCCTTGGGCTCTGCTGCCCACCATGAGATCCTGGCCCGGCCAGGGCCGGGCAGAGAGCAGCCAGCACTGTCCAAGCACTGCACCATGCTCAGGACAAAACACATCCCTCTTGCAGTGGCATTTTGCAGCTCAGGTGGAGTTTTGCTGAGTTTGCAAGCGTGGGAAGGCCAGCAAACCCTCCTCAGGTTTATGAAGCCCGTGTCATTGGCACGCCAGGGCTGTGGAAAAGGCATTACCCGTGTTCCAGCTACTGTCAGCAGTTACAGGGAACGGGAAGAGAGAGAGGAGGGAAGGGATAGAAGTATAAGCATATCTGAGCCTTCCTGATTGAGCTTAAATCTCCACTTCTACTGGAGGAAACAGTATTAGGGTGGATATGAAAGTGGCTACACTGGAGCTGAGTTTGGAGGCTCCTCTGCTCCTCACAAAGCCACTTACACAGGGAAAATTAATCAGTTCCACCAAACTGCCATCCAGGTGAGCATCCTGGGTCACGGCTGGAGCTTTTACCAAGGACTGGGCATTTGCAGAGTCCCAGACTCAGCAAAAGGGGGGTGATTTAAGGGCGTTAACAGCTGCAGCCGCTGTGAAAGCCCAGCTCCCGCTCTGCACAGTTATACAGGAGGGTTTCTCTGAGTCACTTCGGTTTCCAGCAGTGCTCAGCCTGTAACTCGGTCATTTCCAGGGTCATGACAGGGCTCCCTTGCTCAAAGGGGCCCAAGCTGAGGGACTCTGCATCCCAGAGTCCTGTTCCTCGGAGCTCCCTCTTCTCTGCCTCGGAGCCCATTTGCTGCAGATGATGGGCAGAGCAGCAAGGACAGCGACAATCCTGCCCCTGCGCTCTCCCAGGCAGGGTCTGCTCAGAAACACCTCCAGAGCCCTTCTGGCAGCCTCCTCACTGCCCTGATGGCATTGCAGCATCCCCAGGCAAGGCGGTTCCAGCTCCCACCCTCGCTAATCCCAGCCCATCAGCCCAGTGCTAAGCCGGGTTTAGCAGCCCGGGGAGCGAATTGGGTTTGTAGCGTGGGTACAGAGGGAGGCTCAGCCACGGGAGCTCTGCGGCTCTGGGCAGAGATTTATCGGGGAAGCTCAGCTGGGAGTCAGCTCCGCTCTCCAAGGGAAGGAGATAACGGGAGCTGGTTCCTGCCGAGCGGAGCCGCACGCTCTGGGACCGGGACAGGTGGCACCGGCACCTGTGCAAACCCAACCCCGAGCCAGGTGCTCACGTTTGCAAAGCATCATTCTGGACAGCGAGTACAGCTCTGAGTATCTTTTCCTCTCTGAGGAGCTCCTGGCTGGCTAATCGTGTCCCGGAGCGGGGCTGGCAGCGCCCGGCAGCAGCTCCGCGGGCGCGGTGCCAGCAGCGCTCCGGCGCACAGCGACCGCAGGGTGACACCTACTGACACACAGCCCCGCTCGGAGCCGGCTGCCAGCCCTGCCCCAGCAGCCCGAGCCGTGGGGAGGGCACCGCGAATCTGTTCAGAGGGATGCAAACATCTGCAGAGCCCTGAGAGCCCGAGCAGCGCGGCTTTCAGCGGGCGGGTGAGGAGAGCACGCGTTGTCCGCGCTGCAGCCGCAGCGGCACCGCTCCGCCGCAGGGTTTGCCGCTGAGGGAACTGGGGATGGAGCTGCCGCAACCCTCAGAGGGGCGGCAGCCGAAATAACGGTGTCACCGAGGCCACCCAGGTGCTGCTGCTCGGAGCGGGCTCGGCTCCAGCCTCGGGCTGGGTTTGCAGTGAGCAAAACCCCACTGCGAGCAGGGCTGAGCCAAGGGAGATGAGCACCACCGAGCGATGCACTTCGGGGAAATATTCACCTTGAAACCAGAGCACAACAATGGAGCATTGTAAATGGGCTGTCGGGAAAAGCACAGCCATCCATTATCTGGGTGCTCAAAATGATGCTGGGATTAAAAAATAAATAGTGAAGTGCATTAACCTCATCATCGCCAGTCTGTGCTTAAGCCAAACCTCTGTTGGTTCTAGTCCCTACTCCAGAAAAGTTTTGCTGAACCAGGACTTAGTAAAAGCATGAAAAATAATTTCAAATGTTACCAGTTTTACTGAGGCAGAAATAATTTTTGCTGTGTCAAACCATCTACACAGAAACGAGCACAGAAACGAGCACCCCTGCCAACCCAAATGAAGTTTTGGGGAGCCTCGAGGACCAGATTTTCAGAGACCAGTTAGGAGCAGATCAACAGGATGTGATTTGTTAATGCAATATGTTGGTGACCAGGGAAGGAAAGACCCAACTCCTGTGAATGTGTTCAGATCAGAAGGGACCTTAAAGATCCTTTGTTCCACCCCTGCCATGGGCAGGGACACCTTCCACCATCCCAGGCTGCTCCAGCCTGGCCTTGGACACTGCCAGGGATCCAGGGGCAGCCACAGCGTCTCTGGGCACCCTGTGCCAGGGCCTCCCCACCCTCCCAGGGAAGGATTAATCCCTAATATCCAACCTAAATTTCCCCTCTTTCAGTTTGAACCCATTACTCTGCGGTTCCTGGTGCAGATTCCCTCTCTGCTTCCCCCCTCCCAGCCCTGCAAGGATGAACGCCTCCACTGCAGGACTCGCTGCCTTTGCCTGTGAGCAGCACTGACTGATTGTTTCCCATTTCCTTTATGTTGTGGCTCAACAATTCCAATCCAGAGTAGTAGTAATAATAATAATAACAATAATAATAATAAATTTTTAGTATGGGAGCCCAGAATCGACTGTTAACTCTTTATCTGTAACAGAGCATTGCTCTGGAAGAAAAGAAAACGCTGCTGCAACAGCCTTGAAAAGAATTGACTGTAATAATTATTTCCCATTGCATGAGAACTTCTTCAGCTGTTCCACGGGGTTTTGCTGTGATTACTGAAAGCTGCAAACTCTGACACAGAAACACATGAATTCCTTTTTTTCCTTTCTTGAAATAGCACAGGGAAAAAGCCCTTTCTGTTCTCTCCCACCTCCTGCGCAGATGGCGATGCGGCACCACCTCCCACAGCCAGCTGGAAGCCACGCTCCAGGAAAATTCCTCCCCCGGGTCCGGTTGGGAAAGGAGCCGGCAGCGGCGTGGGAGGGGCGGGAGCCCCCGCGGGGGTGCCCCCGGCCCCGCCGCCGCCGAGCCACTTCCAGATGGGCTCCTGCCACCCCAGCACCTCCGCTCCAACTCTGCTTTCTTAGCTCAGCTCCCAGACCCACCCTGTTTTCCCTTCTCTCCCCCTCAATCCGCTCATCTCGGTTCTCACTCGGCACAGGCGATGGGAATTTCCCCCTTTCCTCTTCCCCTCCCCATCCCATCAAACATTTCTGCAATTCCTCAGCATCACCACCTTTTCTACAGCTAGACAGTATTTGTTTTTCAGACAGCGAGCACGAAATCAGGAGAAAGATGTTCCAGCATCATCATTCTGCTCTGCCTGGACCCTCTGACAACGGGGGAGAGCAAGAGAAGGTGGAACTGGCTCTGCCCACGCCGCTGGGTGACCCCAGGCTGCCTCCCAGAAAGACAGCACAGCCTGGGGACCGGGGAGAGGAGAGATCCTGCCCTACTGGCCTGCAAGTCCTGCACCACGGCAGCTTAAAAAACAACCCCAAAACAGCCTCATCAGCAGCTGAGACTGCAGCCATCAGGTCAGGTGAATACACAACATCTACCCCCAAAATTCATCCAACACGGGAAACAGTGGCACTGGAGATATTATTGTTCAGCCTCACCAAAGCATCAGGAGGTCCAGCAATGTACAGAATGAGGGACTGGACGTTAAATTCCTGCCAAAGCCCAGCTCTGTTTTGCTGGGCATTTTCCTGAAATGCTGGCAAAGCAACAGCTGCTGGTTCTGCTCAAGACAAGACCACATTCAAGCACTTCAGAAATATTCTCCATTCCGTAAAGCACGGAGGGCTTTAACCAGATTATATTTGTATACAGACAAGCCCCTGGTCTGGGCAATAATTATCCTCTAAATAGAAATTATCCTCTAACATTTGTTGCTACTGTATGAAAGGAGCTCTGCTCTGATCAATAATTAGAAATCAATTACAGAGCTCCGTGTGCCAGTGACGATTGCTCTCGTGACTTGGGCACCTCTTACCAGCATTTGTAAAGGTGTTAATCCATTTTAATAATTCTTAAATCATGTATGAATACAGAAGTGCCCGTGGCATTATTCAATTCCTATTTAAGTCCAAGGAAAGCTGCCTGTTTAAATTACACAGAAGTTAAATTTCTCCTGAAAAGCACTTTGAAGTGATTCTGTGCAAATACACATTTGCCACGAAACCTCCTCCTTTTTTAAACAGGTAACCTGGCAGTGCTGCTCTGATTCAGGCTCTGGAGCCAGTTCTGCTTTTATTCTCCCCAGGATGTGATTTATAAATTTTGCCTTTCTCGTTAATAAATCCCAAGGCCTGGGCAGAGCACTGGCAGGACCCTTGCTCAGGAACAAGCCCAGCTCTGCAGTGATGGGCACTAACGGGATGTGTTCATATCTCAGCCCTAGTGACTAAAGCATAAATCCCATTTCTCTCACTTCCAGGGGCTGCTTCACTCTCCGTTTCTCATTAGAGAACTTTTGGTGACCCAGGAATGCTGGAGCATTGAGCAATGTACATTTGCTTGTTGAGAGATTGGGATTTTTGCCACTTTTTACTTGAAAACCAGGCCTGAATTCAGATTCCTGGGGAAGCCCGTGGCTCCAGACCCAGCAGCTCCCACCATCAAGCCCTGGGCAATGTCCTGTTGCCTCATTTTCTCACAGAGGTTTGGGAATTTCTGAGCTCTATTAGAGAAATTCCAGGGCTTCCTCTCCCAGCAGATTCATACATTTCCAATTGTTGTATATTTTCCTCCCTCTATAAGAAGACAACTCTACCACACTGTAATTCTCAGATACTGTAGCTGGAGCTAAACTGGTCCTCAGACTCCAATAAACAACCAAAAAATAGGGTTGGGTTCACTTTTCAGCAATAGAGACAATTTCCTGCGTGGCTCTTTGGACTCCAAGTCCAACCCAGGGGTTCCACAAGACCAGATTTAAATACAGCAGCAGCTGCCACAAACCCAGGAAAGGTGGTTCTTCCTGCAAAATGCTCCATCACAAAAAACCCAAAAAACACATCCAAACTGAGGAGCCCCAGGGTCATGAGAAGAACCGCAGGATGCAGTTTCAGCTTAGCTGAAACAGGCACATCAGAAGAATGAAAATTTACACTGAAAACACAGGGCTCAACCTAAAAACAGCATTCATTAGAACAACAAAAATTCTGCATTATTTGGACTTTGATTCAAGATTGAAAGAAAAAAAGGCTAAGAACTTGTTTCATGCCTTTTTAAAGATGTGACTCGGTTCAAAGTTGCTTTTCAAACAGAACAAAACAATGGGGGATTTACTTCCTTTGCCAACTTCAGCACCCACAAACGTCCATAGAGGTGGAGAAAATGGGAAGCAAAAGCAGTGTCAGTCCCAAGTGAGCGGCTGTGACAGGAGGGGCAGGCCAGGTTAACGACTGCAGAGTGCAGCCCTTGGGGGTCAGCCCAGGTTAATAAAACCCTTTTTTGCTCTTGGAGACCCACGTTTTGCTTTTCCTTGCAGCATCCCTTTCTCCAGAATGGAAAAGGGGGATTTTCCCTTCCCCAGCCCTTGCAGCAGGTCCCTCTGCAAGGCCCTGTGTGACTGACACAGCACTCATTCCTTTATTTCTACTTTGGAGCATTCCCACAAGGGATTGAAGACCATCTCATTGAATTATCCAGGGCCATTTCTAATACGAGGGCTCAATGTGCTTTTCCTTGCTCCGGATGCTGAAATGGAAACGTCTCCCAGGCTCTTCCCTCTCTAAATTACTCCTCAGCCACCTTTGCTTATCTCCATTGTTTCTGAGAAAAACCTTTTCCTTCACAGACATCTGCGCTGGTGATAAAGTGTGATTGAAAGCTCGGCCTGTCAGATAGGGAGCTGTGGAATCACACTGGATAAACAGCTCCAAACAACACTCCTCTCAAATGAATTTATGAACGGCCTTTGCCAGATCTGAGGATAAACTTCTGGTAATAGGAAAGAGTCTGGGAGCTGATGGATCACCTCATCATCGATGAGGGCTGGATATGCTTCTGCTGCACTGGGAATTTCATGGATCGGGAGAAGTCCCTTTGCACTAATTAAATGTCATAGATAAACTTCTTCAATTTTTAAATAATTTATCCTTCTCCCCGTTCAGCTGAAACCCAAGGGAATGGAACGGGTGGAGACTGGAAGCACACTCCTATCTGGAATGTAATTGCGTGTGGGAGTGGAGAAACCCCTCCACAGCCCTGTGAGCAGGAGCTCCAGCCCGGCGCTCCCAGGGAGGTGGCCAGGGCAGGCAGGAGCAGGGACTGGTCCCAGCAGCATCGCCAGGAGCCTGCTCAGAGCTGTGGGGTTGGTTAGAGACAAAATCCACCCTGGTTTGTGCCTGAAGCCCTCAGCAGGCACTGGAACATCTCAGCAGGCACTGGAATATCTCAGCAGGCACTGGAATATCTCAGCCCCCCCGCCTAAGTCCCAGTGTCCACACGGAACTGCTCAGGGCAGGGAGAAGCGGAGCTGGAGATACCCAAGGACCTCTGAAGGAATTCACAAACCCAGGCACCTGCAGAGAGGGATTTTTATAATCACAGCCGTGGGCACAGAGGCAGAAATGCCCCCCGAAATCCTTCTGTCATCCACCCTGACCATCCCAGTGTTCCCAGCTGCCCCAGCAGTGCCCCGCAGGGGGCTGTGAGGACAGCGGAGCGGCCACACACACATTAGGGAATTGCTTCCTTAATAAGCTGCTCAGATACAGCATTAATAGGATCTGACATCCCACGGAGGAAAACAGCAAAGCTCCAGAATTTTAAAAAGGGAGCCACGAAGCCTTGAGCAAACTCAAGACTGCCAGGAAAGCCTGACTGCCTTGATCTGTAGGACTCTGAGTTGGGATGGTCTGGGACAAATTTGTCCCCACGCAGGAGATGAAAGGTCTACCACGAGGTCACCCAGCCCATGTCCTCCGTGCTCCAACAGCAAATAAACCATCTCAAAATGCAACAAAGATCCTTCACAGCTTCTCTGCTCAACCACAAATAAACTCACAACACTGAAAATCATGAACTCAAAGTGTCTGTGAAGCTTTCCTTTGGCCCTAAATAAAATTTATCACCAGAAAAAATATTTTAGGATTATTTAACGACAGGAGAGTGTTTACATTGCCAGACAAGAGAATGAGTTCACACAAGTGGCCACAGTTGGCTGAACAAAATAACCTCCAGTTGGTAGGAAATTAATAATCTCATTACTCGGGTGAATCAGCTCCTCTGGATGAAGCACAAACACCCTCCCTGTTTTTCGGTTCTGCAGAGCAGGGCAGGGGGCTCTCACTGGGATGGACATCACGTGAACTCACAATTTGGATGCAAAATCCAAATAATTCCCACCCTTTTCTCCCCACCTGGCGCAGAGTTTCACGAACGACTGACACACGAGCGCTGAGTGCCCGCCCTGCCACGCGGAGGCCAGGCCTGGCACGGCCGTCCCCGCACAGGAGCCACCTTCCAGCCTGGCACTGCCAGGGACACGCCAAGCTCTCTGTGGGGGCAGCTGGACCTCTTCCTGTGGGTCAGACTCCTCAGCACAACAGAAATAAAAACATTTCTCAGCCCTGACGTGAGACTGAGAAAATCAAAGAATCCCAGGCTGGTTTGGGTGGGAAAGGACCTTAAAGCCCATCCAGTGCCACCCCTGCCATGGCAGGGACACCTTCCACTGTCCCAGGCTGCTCCCAGCCCCGTCCAGCCTGGCCTGGGACACTGCCAGGGATCCAGGGGCAGCCACAGTAGATTCCACAAACATTCCAGTCCATGTTCCAGGTGCAAGGAAAGCCCTTGCTGGAGATGAGGGGTGGGATCCTCCGTGCACCAGAGGCTCCTGAATCAGGGCTTGGAGCCACAGCACAAGGAAGCTCACTGAGCACAAGAACTGGAGCAAAAGGAGATGGATCATGGTGGGTCCGAAAAGAAGATAAAGCCAACGGCATCCCTTCTCCTACTGTCCCACAGAGAGCCACTAAAATACTGTGAAAATACACATAAACTCAGCCATAAAACTCTTGCTGTGGTTACTGCAGCCCTCAGGCAGCAGCAGGGCAGGCAGGAGAGGGACGGAGCAGCCAGGGTGCTGGGATGCTGCCCAAAGCCTGAAAATACTTCAGAAAAACTTCACGACAGTGAAAGTTTCCCAGCACCCTAACCAGCTCCTGTAGGAGTAGCCACAGCCCTCACTTTGGTGTTTAACAACCTCCCAGGGAGCTGGATTTATATAACGAACCCCAAGCTGACATCAGCAAGTGTTTTCCTGCTCTTTCCTTCTCCCAGCCCTGATTTGAGAATCTTTCTCACTGAGAACTGACACTTCCATTTACAGTAAGGTCATTAAAAAAGGTAAAAAGTAAAAAGGGATAAGTTCTTTCCAGCTACTCCTTCTCTGCCTTACGCCAGTCTCCTACAAACACTTTGCACCTCTGAGCAGTTCCTCCCGAGGTGCCTCCGGCCCCACTCCGGGGGCCTGGCTCCAGGGGCAGCTCCACACGGGTGGAGTGGCTGGAGCACCGGGTCCTGACATGTTTTATGAGTTAATTTGCTGTTATTTAGGGCACTGCACAGCAGCACTAAATCTTCACATCCTTTTTACTGCTTTAAGTAATGCTTTAACTTGTTGGTAGCCACACAAGCCGCTGTTAATCCTTCTCTGTTTATTTGCTGAATTCCCCGGGGAGCTGCAGAGCACATTCTCTGCTAGAGGACGAGCAATCCAATCTAAGTTATGGAGCTCGACTTTTTCAAGGCACTTTTCCCAATCAAGTACAGATAAGAGAACAGGAAATAAGGGGGGGAAATTACAAACCTCAACATCCATTAAGGGTTCTCCCTTTGGAGATGAATCTGCTTTATTTCATAACCAGATGAAAACTTTTCCACCTTAGTCACCCAGCTGAGGGAGAGGACAGCTGTCCCCTGGAATTTCCCTGCTTTTTGCTTTTCTTTATACCGAGATCATGTCCTCCTAACGTTTCTGTAGTTTCCTGAAGCAGAATCTGTACATGAAGAGGTGCCTGAATGAGTGCATGATAACCAGGCAGGAGATGTATCATAGCAGGTGTTAGCTCAGACTGTCTGATCAGGACACTGTCAAAGGTTAGCGCTGCACAGCACAGGTGAGTCACTCACTAAGGTGTAAATGATAGAAAACCAAGATAACGCTCGGTGAGTCACAGAAAATCTCCCCAAGCGTGATCTTGCTAAACCCCTAAACACCACAAAACACCTCGGGCCTTTAACTCTGCTGTTTGAAGTTCCAAGCTGGAAATGTTTCCTTATCCAGGGAATATTGGATAAATTGATTAATCCACCAAGTACATTACGGGCTGCCATTCTGTGATGAGTGCTCAGGGGAGGTTTCCACCCATCTCTTAACAAAAATCCAGGTTATGTTCAAATCTTTTTTCATTTTCAGTCCAGACTTCAGCAGTTTAACTAAAAAGTTTATCCTGAAGATCCACAGTTCACAGACCATAAGAATCTCAGACATGGCTGGCCTTGGTTCCACTGGACAACCTCCACAAGAGCCTTTTCGTTTTCCTTTTCTAATTTATTAGCAGGAGTTCTTACGCTTGAATAAACTTAATAGAACAATTTCATTGTTCTACTGCTGGCCATGAAAGTGGATTATTGTTGTTCAGTGGCACCAGTCTCACACAGGGAAAACTCACGCTGATGGAATTCTACTTTTATCCAGGAATCCAAAGGCTCCTGCGCCCAGACAGCACATCCAGCATTGAGCCTGAGTTTCCTACACAAGTTACTGTTGAAAAGGGAGCAAAGTGGGGAAATATCTCCTACTGCACAGGTGCAGCAATGAAAAAGGGTGAGAGGAAAAGGTTCCCTTTTTATCGCTTGCTCTTTGATCTGAGATACAAATTCTATCCAACAGGAATCTCCTTTTTTTTACTGAGTGAATGTAATTTTGGTAAGGACAAAAAAGACCTAGAGACTAGAGCTCAGCCTGTGCTACCAAGAAGACTAAGCTAAATAAACACATTAAATGAATAAATACAATACATGGGCTTATCAGAATTCAGGAGAAGTTACAGTTCAGAATTTAGGCTGGACTCTCAGACAGTACCAAGCAATAAAACCAGCAACACCCAACCCTGAAGAGTCCTGGAGTCACAGGATCATTGAGGCTGGAAAAGCCCTCTGAGCCCATCGAGTCCAACCATTCCCCAGCATGGCCAAGGCCGCCACTGACCCACGTCCCCAGGTGCCACATCCACATGGGGACTCCACATTGCTCTGGGCAGCTGTGCCAGCGTTTGACAACGTTTTCCATGAAGAAATGTTTCCTAGAGTCCAACTTAAACCTCCCTGGCACAGCCTGAGGCCGTTCCCTTTCGTCCCATCGCTGGTGACTCGGAGCAGAGCCCAGCGCCCACCTGGCTCCAGCATCCTGTGAGTGAGGAGGGCAGGGCACAGCCCCGGCAGTGCCGCACGGAGCAGCCCCTCGTGCACCTCCCCAGCCCCTCGTGCACCTCCCCAGCCCCAGCCCCAGCCCTGGAATGAGGGGCTCCAGGAGCTGCAGGAAGGAACTCGCGTGCGCGGAAGCGACGGCGGCGCACGCGAAGCCGCGTTTGAAACAGGACAACGCTGTGCAAACAAACAAGGCTGAAGTGGTGCTTTTGCTAATAAAAGTGTGTCAGGATGTACTGCTCAGCAAATGAGGCTGCTTTGGGAGGTTATTAACTCAGCCTGCTTTAATTCATGTCACAAGAGGCGAGTACAGGAATAGACGCTTTGAGGACTACAGAGGTATCCCAGGGGTTCCCAGGAACAGCTTTAAAGGCTTTAACCTTTCACCAGCGAATGCTGCTTCTGATTCAGAGCCCTGGGCCCGTGGGGAGAAAAGCCACCCCTTTTTTTTAAGCTTTACCCAGAGAATATTAAAGTGAATATTTTTTAAATCCACATTAATTATGTGGGCCAAAAATACTCATATAAAAATATCTCCTAAAGAAGGTGAAACTGTTCCGAGTTAGAGCACATGTGACGAACCAGCGCTTCTAATTAGTTCTAAATAAAAATCTGCAGTAAACTGCCATGAATTATTTAAATTTATCTGGAAAGATTGCCAATTTTTAGGAAAAAGAAGTTATTTCACTCTGCTCTCTTTTCTCATCAACAAAGCTGTCTGATCAAAGGATTTCTCCCTAACTTGCCTGTTCCACAATGCCACAGCATTTCTCAGATGAGAGCACAGAGCACACACTGCTGAGCTCCAGGAGACACTGCTGAATAATTCACTTGAGGGAGAGAGAGATCAGATTCCAGCCTGGAATGAAATGAGAGCCATGACGTGATGCGACGTGGGCAAACTCAGGCCTAACCACAGAGTTTATTTCATCCTGAGGATTAGCGAGGCCCAGTGTAGACAGAATCATGGAATGGGTTGGAAGGACCTTAAATCTCATCCCCTTCCACCCCCTGTCATGGGCAGGGACAGCTTCCACTGTCCCAGGGTGCTCAGAGCTCCAGCCAAGCTGAAATTCCAACCCTCTGACCACAGGAGGGAAAGGTGTTCAGCAATGCTTCCCAAAAAATCGTGCAAATACAAAGGCTTAAAAGAGTCACGTGGGCTTGGACGTGACATCCAACAGCCACGGTGGGGACAGTGACCATGAGAATCCCTGTGCTGATGGCCCAGAGCCACCCCACACCCAGCCTGGCACCCACGCTAAGAGTGACAAAGGTGTGCAGGTCACAGGAGAAAGGATGGACACAAAACGCCCTCTGTGGGGACACACGGCGGCAAAGCAAGACGAGAGTCCCTTGCACGGCCTCGTTCCTGAGCCCGTATCTCCACGTGCCTGGAAACTCCCCCAGGAACTCTCCCAGTGCCCAGCAAGGGGAGGCTCTCAGCAGCCAGGGCAGCGTGAGAAGTGGCACGAGCCAGGTGGGCACAATGCTTTCTAACATCACAGTGAATGCGCTGCACAGCCCTCTGCCAAATCCCTCTGATGTTGTGAGTTGTCATCTGAAAAGCTGCAGTTCAATTTGTCCTGAGGGAACCCCGGCGTTGCCCACAGCCGTGGCTTTGTCCTTCATCGGGAGCACCTCGCTGTCAGCTGACGAGGCTCGTTATGCACCAGGGCTGTGATCAGAGAGCCAGAGTGGATTAGAAACAAATCCTCTCATCAGTCCCAATTACCAGGCATTAACGCAAGGCGCGGAGCAGTTTTGGTGAACACCAACTCGACTTCTTGAAGAGGAAATTAAATTAGAATCTTCATTCCAAAAGTGCGTAAGAATAGGTTCGTTTGGACCACATTACAGCTGTAGGTAAGAGCCAAGTGAAAATGATCCCAACCAGTTCCTGGGACTTCCGACAGCTCTGAATCACATCTGGAGCTTGGTCCGGGGGCCAAATTGTACAAAGTGTGCAGAAAAATCTACTCTGTGAGCACTGTCGATGGACACTCCTGAATTCCATCTTCTGACCCTCTCCTGTCTCAGTGACCCACTCACGGAGAAGCAGCCAAAGTTCGCCAAAAAAATTCCATTAAAAATCAATACTCAATACTCTGTTGGGGGTGTGACCCCTTTTCTCCCCCTCCCTTTCTTTCAGATGGCCTGACCCCAGTGTTCAAACCCCTCATTTCCCCTCCCACATTATGGGGGGAGGGAAGGACACGGAACCGGGAGCACACAGAGATGAACCATGCACAAGGGAAATGCACACATAATACACACAGCACCTGCTCTAAAAATAGCTAATTAAGCAAAAATTACAGGTTATTTACCTGCCCATCACAGCCTCCACCAGCAGGCAATTAAGCCATGAGGGCAGAAAATCACACATAATTTCCCCAAATTCCAGCGCAGTTCCGTGAAAGGTTTTGGAGCATCTGCACTGAGAGCTCCAGGAGAGCCCTGGTTGGGTGCCAGGGGAGCAGAACCCTGTGCCAGGCCCTTCACTGCAATCAGGGGCTGCAAATGATCTCCATCTTAGAGGAGGTAATTGAACACGAAAACAGGATCTCAGACTGGAAATAGGGCAAAGCCCGTCCCCGGCAGGCTCAGCCCGGGCTGGGCACTGACATTTTCCCAAGGAAATTGCCAGCTCATCCCTCATCATCACCTTTCACGTTCAGCTCCCAGGCTGTGCCAGACAGAAGGAAATGGATTCTGCAGTTTCCATCTCTAAACACAAGAACTCTTACAAGTTATTTATGGAATCCTAGGGGTCACCCACCAGTCAAATATTCCTCATTACAGGGGATTCTGACCTTTGCTGTCACTTTGCAATTTCTGTACTTAAATAAATCCAGACATTTTCCTCATCACTCTTTCCAACAGGAATTTTATGATTAGTTGGATAATTCCTTTAAAATATGCAATTACTCTTTCCTAATGTATTCATTACTCTCTCAACACAGTATTCTTGAAACATTGCAATTTCCCATTGAGAACACATTTCTGTATTCATTTCCATAAGACAGTTTTAAAAACTAGATTAATATACTTTCTACTTCCTATATTAAAAAAATCCTTTCTGATTAAATCTGAGTTAATAATTTGCAATTAATATCTCATTTGATGGGTTTAGGTTTTTTTCTTCCCCCCCCCTTGAAATTATCCTTACATGGTAGAAATCCTTCATCACTTAATTCAAATTCCATCTGCAAGCCTTGAAATCCGAATTGTGAATAGTTCATAATAACTATTAGCTCATAATAATCACCTAACTAGATATCTTATAAAATCATTTCAAACAGCAGAGGAATGGAAAAGCCTGGTAGTCAAAACAGTTGAGAAATTAAAACATTATCAGTAAAAGCTGCTGAGCAATTAGCAACTCTAAGAATTAACCTATTTTGCTAATCTAAAAAAAGAAAAAAAAAAAAGAGGCCAGGAGTTGACTTAAAAAGACAGCTTGGAAATCTTTTCCCCATCCCGTTTTTTTGCAGTGCTCAGGAAGCAGCAGAAGAGAAAGCAGATCTCTTAAAGTGAAAAGATGGAGCTGTGAGATGGGCACCCATCCAACCAGAAACCACCATTCTATTCTTGGATGGCTTTGCTTCCGAGATGGGAAACCAGGAGTGAAATTCAATTATTCCTCAAAACCTTCAGTTTCCCAGCGTGCAGTAAAACCCCCCACACTGGGATTCACAAATCTGATTTCTAAAGGATTTTCACTGGAAGCGGAACTTCCTGAAATCGGTGCTTCCAGGCAATCACGGAATCACCGGAGCTGGGAATCACTCTAAGATGGAATCCAAGCATTAACGTAACGCTGCCAAGGCCACCTCCACCCAGCTTCCAAATCCCTCCAGGAATGGGGGCTTTGTACAGGAACAACTCCCAACACCGCCGTAATTTCTACTCAGAAATGCACTGGGGAGATTCTTTTAATCCACTGCCCCTCGTGATCACTGCACCGTTCCTGTCCTGGGAGGCTGCAGCACCTGCAGATCCCTGAACTCCAGGCCAGCATTCCACAGGGAAACCAGCAGAGCTGCCTCCAGCGGGGTCAGGGCTCAGTGCACCACCCCGAAGATAATTTTTATATATAAAATATATGAAGCCTCGAACTGCCAGCCCCTCCCCTCAGGCCAGCCCAGCCCGCGGCAGGGACGTGCCCAGGGCACAAACACCAGCCCAGCTCCACTCCAGAGCTCGCTGGGGCGTTTCCAAGCACATCCCACTGAGACACCGTCAACAGCCTGCGAAGGGAGCCCCAGCTACACAACCAGCACGCTGCGGGGTAATAAAAATCAATATTCATTTAGGAATCTCCGGGACAAGTAATGCTGGAAGCGCTGTCATGGAATTCATGGATAAATGTCCAGGCTTTTGCTCATTAGTCCTAACTACTGCTGGACAGGGCTCTCAGCTGCCCCAGCATTACTGCAGTAACATCAGTGTTACAGTGGTGATGCTGTAAATTATTGCCAGCATTTTCCATATAACAAAACTATGTTTTTATTGCTGGAAAATTATAAATAGCATTCACAGCTCTGCCTATTTTGAAATTCCTGTATTAACTCTAGAGTAAAACCTTTACCCTGAGTAAAGGATAATGTCATGTTTGGGTGTTGGGAAGGTCCTGCCACACCTGAGAGTTTGCTGGGCTGGAACTTTAACTTGGTACAAAAAGAAACCCAAAGGATGCTGGAACTCCAGCAGGAGACAGGGGCTGTGATCAGCCTGCACAGCTCTGTCATTGGGCTGGCTCCATCACTTCGTTATTTCCAGGCTAATTTGGAGCTTAACATCTACAAAACCATGGCCATTCCTGGGCTCCTCAGCTCCTCTGCCAGACACTTCCAGCCAGCCCACGGCTTTGGCTTCTCCTCTCCAGCCTTCTGAGGATGCCAGGCAAATCCTCCTTCGTGCCTCAGCTCCATCACCACTGGCTGCCCCAGAGAACGACACAGGAAAGCAGCAGCTGCAAAGCTGTGGGAGAGGAGATGCAAAAAGCCAGGAAAACTCGACTGCCCAGGCTCCACAAACACCACAAACGCTCCTGACCGTACCTCGAGTTCCTTTCTCAGACCAGATCGTCAAAATATGAGAATTTTGGGTAATCCCCACGTGCTGCCCTGCTCATCCAGCCAGCACTGAGGGGGCAGGAGGGGCAGGATGCAGCTGCTGTGTCCCAGAGCATCTCGGGGACGAAGGGAACGATCCACACTCGGGTTACTGAGGGCTCCGTGGGGGCTGCAGGGCTGTCCCCACCGCAGCCAGTCACACCCGCAGAGCCACACGCTCCTCACATGGGGGATTTTATCCCAATCCGCCCTGAAAAGGGGAAAATGACATTTTCTGAAGGCTGCACAGTCTGCCACAGGGTTCTGACCACGGAACACAAGGTGCACTGAGATTTGCAATGATTTTTTTTGGTCATCCAAAGTAATAATTTTAGTCAAGTATCACATAACTCGTGGAGAATTTATGGGTATCACCACTGGGGAAACATTTCTCCACTGTCTCCTTTTCTTAAAATACAAGATGTCTGAGACAAAATTGGGGGGAAATTATATCTTTTGCCACCTTCAGTTTTTTTATGGCCATGCTTTGATTTAGGAAAATCTCTTTACAAGTAACAGCTCTGTTTTTCAAAGCAGGGTACTTGGAAGCAACAACGTTCTGCAATACAGAAAATATATCAAGGAATTTTCATAATGCACAATAAATTGATTTGGATTTTTCAAACTGGTCAGATTTACACCCTTCTGATGACACAATGGCTAAAGAAAATCTATATTATTGCCCTTTTTAGTAACCCCCATTACATCATTCCTGCTCAGAACCAGCAGAGTGTCTGCACAAGGACGTGTCAGACCCCAGGATTTATTAGGAGAGAGGACGCAGAGGAACACAAGAGTGAGCTGTTAGCTCTTGTGTAATGTCTAATTGAAAACTCTACCACAGCCCTGTCATTTAGGAGATTTATTTTGCACAGAGTCAAAAAAGTTATTGACGAAGTGTAAATAAAGCAGAACCACGAGGTGAATAAATGTCCAGAGGTCTGGAAGATCCAAAGAGCAGCACTGGCTGCAGAGATTTCCAGGGAGCTCAGCACCTTCCCAGCTGGCAGAGGAATATTCAGGCTCTACAACACTGAAGTTCTTGCTCAAATCCGTAGTTGATGTTAAAACTAACAAATTATGTTTAATCCCAAGTGATTCACCCCCATCTTCAATAAGAATTCAAGATGCTTCCAAAAATAAAAGCTCATCTTTCTTTGGGGAAGTCTCCTGACTCAACTCCATTTAAACCTCCTCATTTGCTGTGGGCTCGTTTTTCTTAGTGTTAGAAGCAAACAAAGCCTTGTATTGGCTGCACTTAAATAAGATTTCTTTTTTTTTTATAATTCCAGTGCCATATTCTGCCCTCCAGCAAGTCAAGGCAGGCTCTCCATGCTCCCTGTCCCTTCCAACACCATTTCCTATTGTTACAAATATTTAGGTATTTTCTTTACCAACACATTCCTTTCAGAGGTTCTGCAACTACGTGAAAACAGGTAAAACTGACTGTTCTGGAAATTCCTCAAGACTTAGTGATTTCTGAGGACTGAAAGTTTCGAGCAGCTTTTCAGTTGGAGGATAAAATAACGAACACAGAGACAGCTCCCCTCAAAATAGATTTTATCCACAGTTGAAGGTGTTGGAAAAATAAATAAATGAAGAGGAAAAAAGCTTTTAAATCCTGGAGAATTCAGAGCTCCCCAAATCATCTCCTCAGCGGCCTGAAGGAAAACCCCTGTGCTCCAGCCAGCAGCTTTCCCAGATCCACGGCTCCCTCTCCCAGCCTCTCCCTGAGACAAAAATCACATTTACCACAGGTCGAGGCCAGAATGATCAAAGGTCCTGCAGACAAATTACCCAAATGTCAGTGCCCCTGTCAATCTGGCCCTCCCCAGGCAGGGCAGCCCCAGCTCCAGCACGGGGAAGCTTCCACAGCTCTGCTTATTTCTGCTCTGAACAAGAATATTTGCCCAAAGCGAGCCAGCATCCAGAAAAACAAATTTGGGTGCACAAATCGGGGCGTGTAGGAACAAGGAAGAGCAAACAGATCCCTTCAGCAGAAAGCAAAGGTTCAGAGTGGACGGGGCTTTTATCCAGAGGAACTGAAAATCCCCATAAAACAGGACAGAAAATGTTAATTCTTCAAGTAAAACTTAACTACTTAGCAGGGTCTGGCCCAGGAGGCAACAGGAGACCACACAGGAGGAGACAAACCTGTTTAAAATGCTTTAATGAAGGTGCTGGTTTACTCCTTTTCCAGAGCTGTCTGGGACACTGGAAGAGCTCCTCTCTCCTGTCAGCATCTCGCATTTCTCTTGTCCAACCTCACCAGTTCCAGATCCCAGCCCAGGAGCTCCCGTGCTCTTGCAGACTCCGCACATCCCTAAACGCAGCAAACCTCTCCCCACCCAGCACGAGCCCCACAGCCAGCAGCAGCAAGCAGCAGCAATCAGATTTGCCTCAAATCCAATTAGAATACTCCTCTCCAAACCCAAGTAATCCAATTGAAACCCCACAATGCCAAGGCACACAGTGACTCGATTTTGCTGCTCTGCGTGGAGACACAAAGCCCCGTCTGGAGCTAAGTGAAAGATGTTGTTCTTTGCAGGCAGCAACAAGAATTTCTGTTAAATACCAGGAACTCAGGAGTAAAAGAAGAGGAAACCAAGAGTGCTTTACGTGGGATGGGAATTTGCAATTAAAAAAGTTCAATCCTATTATGCATCATTTTTCCAATAGGCAGAAACACAAAGAACCCAATTTTCAATCTCGTGTGTAATTTTGTACGTCTTTGCCCAAGACAGATGAATTTCAGTGTATACAAGGACTGCACGGATGATCAAGGAGTGGGAACAGAGGATGAGATTAAAACAAAATTGCTTATTTAGCCTGGGAAATTAGCTGAATTTTGTGCCAGTAAATAAATAAGGGAGAGGGAAGAAAGAGTTCTACTGTAAGACAATGTTACCCAAAAGAAAAAGTGAACTGGCTGAAAACCAAGGCTGAAAAATCAAGGTTTTGAACAATGACAAAAATTAAGTTCTGGAGTAAACTTCAGCTTCTGGGGAGGAGGAAGGGAGTGCCAGAGTTCCGTGACCAGGCTCCCTTGGTCACCCCCCTTGCTTCCCTGCTTCGTTTTTGCTGTCTGCACACACAGAATCCCCGCACACCTGGAGGATTCTGGCCTTTGCACGCCTCCCCCTGAATCCTCGTTTGCTCCTGGAGCTCTTGGTGCAGGCACAGACACACAGACACAGCCCAGCCCGGGCAGGGGAAATGCCAAAATCAGAGAACAACCTCCTAATTAAACAGGCTTTGATAAAGTGTGTCCTGTCTGGGAAAACCCCAGCCCTAAAACCAGGAACAGCTTGTAGGGATCAGATAATCAGCCCCAGCCAGGAGCAGGCGGTGCTGGGGGTGCAGTTTAACAAATCCTGATCCTGCCACAGCAGCCCCTGGCCAGGGAGCCCTGCTCTCCTCAGGGTGTGCAAACCAATCCTTCTGCACCGGGTTAATTAAAATAAAAGTCACAGTGATGAGACTCTGAGTCAGCCAGGGCACAGAGATAAAACTTTATAGAAAGACATCAAAGCCATTCCTGCCTCTTCTGTTAAGACAGAAAACCACCACAACAGAACTCTCCAAAGGGAAAAAATGCGCTCTACTAAGATAAAATATATTTAAAACATGGAAATAAACCTACCTGCTTGTTATCTTCATGCTGCTCACACTTTCTGCTCATTCCAGAGCCTCCAGAGGTCCAGAAAAGTCTCTTTTGTGACCTCGGGGTGTTGGTCAGAGCCCTCCTCACTGCAGAGGGATCCCAAACTCCAGCTGAGCATCCCTGGCTGCCCTACCCCACCTCTCAGCCCCCCCAGCCCCTGATTTGCTACCCAACAGCTGCAGAATAAATGGTGATAAAGCCCCAAACAGCTGCAGGGTAAGTGGTGCTAAAGCAATAAACCCAGTGAGCATGGTGTCACAGAGATGTACAGCCCGTGGAGGAAGGGCTGCCCCGGGGGCTGCAGGAACTCCCGGCCTTCAAAGGCAGAAATAAACAATAAAATGATATTTTATTTACAAAATATCAAAAAAACCAGCTGTGCAGGAAAATTTCATAAAGGGAGCAGTGCTGAACTTTACAGATTCTAACCCTTCCCACACGATTCTGGGGTGAATGAAGGATCTTTGCAGTCCTTAGCAGAGAGGTTTCCCACACAGGAGCTGTGCCCAGGCAGGGGACACGTGTGTCCCTCAGCTCTCTGGGCGCTGCCGGGTGTGAGCACTCAGCCACCTCATAAAACCCTCCAGTTCCAGAGCCACGGGGCTGGACATGCCTCGGCTGCTGCTTTTTTAGAGCCAGCAAGGACTGACTGGGCTCCAGACTGGTTCCACGTGTGATAAAGCAGAGATGCAAACCAGAAATTTGTATGGCTTCATATTAATACAGCTGGGCATAAACCCAGAGAGTTTTATTAGCTGGACACATAAAAACCCCACAGAATTCACATTTCTCTCTGTGCTTTGTATGGGATCTTTGCTTTACTGCCTTCCCCTCCTTTCCTGCTCCAACTGCAGCATTCCGTGGTTTAATTACTGCTAAAATTTTTAGTTTGCAACTGACTTTTTCAAAGCCCCACAAAAATCCTCTCCGCACAACAGCAGAAAAATTCTGGGGTTCTCTGGGGTTTTTCTGTATTACAGGGATGGGAATCAAGACTTTCAGGGCAATCCTGCAGATATCCTTTATAGCCACTGCGGGGTTAACTTGAAGCTCTGACAAGTATTTCCGTGGCTGGGAAATGCTGTGATGGGAACCGAGCCTGAATTCCCAGGTGGTCCTGGCTCATCTGCAGCGCTCCCAGAGATCTCTCAATTGACACCTTGAAAAATGATGATGATCTGCTACAACTTGGCTTAATTAATTGAACTGTTCAGCCCCCTCCTCCCCCACGTTAAACACCTGATGTGCAGAGTCAGTAACTGGATAATTACAGTGGGAGAGCAGGGACACGGAGGCAGAGGGCAGGAAAGCACAAGAGAGCAGTTTTTGTTTAAAAATTCAGTCATGCATAGCAGAGAGCCCGGGATAAATTTCACACATAAACCCCATTTTTGCTGTGTCCAATAAACAAGCATTGAAATGGAATTCTTCTATGGAACAGAGCAATATTCTGCAATATCCCTTCAATGGCTTCCCACTGCTGGAGGGCGGGGTTGGATGGGATATTGGGAAGGAATTCCTCCCTGGGAGGGTGGGGAGGGGCTGGGATGGAACTCCCAGAGCAGCTGTGGCTGCCCCTGGATCCCTGGCAGTGCCCAAGGCCAGGCTGGACGGGGCTTGGAGCACCCTGGGACAGTGGGAGGTGTCCCTGCCATGGCAGGGGTGGCACTGGATGGGCTTTAGGGTCCCTTCAACCCAACCCATTCGATGATTCTGTGACATCAGGGCCTCAGCATGGAGCTCTGTTGATATTTTTTGCTCTTCTCCCCAGACAGGCTGGAATGGGATTTAAGATCATGCTCAGAAATACAAAATTCTGGGGATATGCAAGCAGATCCCTCATTACTGCCTCGGGATGCAGGACTTTGTGACCCCCCTGAAGGCTTCCAGTTTACAGAGTCCAGATTCCTTCCAGGAATGGACCAACCTTCCAGGGTGCGAGCGCTTGGGCTTGTAACCGAAACAGTCTGGAGCCATTGGAAGGATGCCGCTTTTCACCGCGGCCCCGCGCGCAGCCAGGCCGGCCGCAGGCACCGGGGAGGCTGCTACTGATGCCGTGCGGGGAGCAGAGCTCCAGCTCCCCGGGAATGATTTATTAACTCCGGCCATCCCAAACCCCCTCCCAGCCGCAGAGGCGAAGGAGGTGATGACTGTGCCGAAGCACCCCGGCTCCGTTTGTGCTCCGGCCGCCAGGAGCACGGCGCAGGCCCTAAATCACAGCGTTCTTATTTGTCCTCAGCAGCCTTGGCAGGGGGAATTTCGGCGTCGTCCTTTGCTCGCAGCTCCTCTGGGGTGAAACGCGACGTGACGGATGATTCCTGCGCTGAGGAGATTCCACACATAACAAACCTGCTGCTACAGGAGAATTCTCTGCTGTTCCAGGCTCCGGCAGCAGTTCTCGTGGCTCTCCCTGTGCTTGTAGAACATGAATTACAGCAAAATATCAGCTGAAGAGCTGGGCTCGGTGCTGTGTACAATTAATTTATCAATGCTCCGAACGCTCACATCATTCTTTGTACTCTTCTCAGCTCTGGAACATCTTGATATGCCTGAAGTGAATATGAAATAATGTCTTCTAGATAACCTGCATTTATTTAAATTTCTGTCTCCCTTTCCCTCCCTTTTGTCTGGCACCTTTCCCAAGCAAACAGATAAAACACGAATGTGTCAGGGAATCCAATCCCAGCAGCAGGATGAGCTCAGGAAACGCCTGATGTGTGATTGCCCATCACAGCAGCTCCTCGCTGTGCCAGGTGTACATCACTCCCTGGAGCCTGCACCTCTCCCAGCCTGATGGCAATAGACAAACACCTCCAAGGGGGAGCAAAGCTGCGATTTCGAGGTGAAGCAGTGTCAGAAGCCTCAGGGCTGGGGTCATTTGGTGCCTCTTTGCAGGGCTGCAGCGGAGGGAAGTGAGAGGCAATCACAGCACGAGAGGCTTTGCTACAACAAGGGATCCTTTCCCCGCTTCAGGAGCTGAAAAACTGAGCCTAAAAGCCTCTCCTGGATAAGCCTGAGAGCTGGCACAGCAACTTCCCTGCTCGTGCAGGATTTGTGTTACCTTGGCCAGGTTAACCCCGGTGCTGGCTGTGGGCAGCTCCTGCGATCACAATCCCATCCCAGTCCCATCCCAGTCCCATCCCAGTGGGAATGATGGACAGCAGGGGCTGGGCTCACCTCAGACAGCCCCGATCCCTCCCTCCCTCCAGGGGACACACACAGCCCCACACAGCCCCACACAGCCCCACACAGCCCCACACAGCCCCACACAGCCCCACACAGCCCTGCCCAGCGTCTCCAGTCTGGCCCCTAAAATTGAATATGGATTTGCCGTGATCCAGCGCTGCGGGAGGAACACGAATGTGCATTTCCCTGGGCTGTGGAGGTTTAAATACCAGGGTGATTGCAGTGGTCTGCACATGAGGGGATGAGCAGAGCCCAGCTAATCCCGTGTTTACCCAGGCACAGCATCACTCAGTTCTGTTCAGCTCCACCTCGGCTGACCCCGTGTGTTTGCTCACCCAGAGCGGCCGTGTGGGAGAGGTTCAGCGTGGCCCAGCCCTGCCCTGGACACCGCAGTCACCTTCCCTGCCTGCCCAGCAGGCTCCACTCGGGATAACTGGATATAAGGAGCTTTTTCCCCTTTTTTAGAGAACAGCATGTGCTGCTTGATGAGTTGTGGGCATCACTCTAGAGGCCATAAACAGGGGGAGTGGTGAAATCTGGCAGAATGAAGGAAATAGGTGTAAAACACAGGGAAACGCGAGCAAGTTACATAAGATTAAAAATTAAGAGGGTTCTAAGAAGATGGAGAGTGCCTTTTGTTGCCAGGTGGGGTTCTATTAGCAACTAAAGCATGAGAGCACCACAAGGTCTCTATCTTATTCAGATTAACCAGAATAAAAATCTGTCCTGGTATGTTCATGTCTCAGATGCTGGAAATACATCCCAACACAATTAACCTCCCATCTTGGCTTTCTTATCATGGAATAGAATCCCAGAACAGTTGGGTTGGGAGGGACTTTGAGGCCCATCCAGTCCCCCCCAGACACCTCCCACCGTCGTGAAGCACAAATCTCATTCCACAGCATCGAAATGTGCAGGGGAGAGAATTCCCAGCCCTTCCCAAAGCCCTGGGTGCTGACAGAGCAGGATTTGGCTGCGCCCCCACAGCTGATCCCTGTGGAGTCCAGCCAAGGGAGCAGCAGTGAGGCCGCTCTTGCTTGGGCTTTTATTCTGATTTTTGCTCACATAGGCAAGAATTATGTTTATTAATAGAACAAATTAAGTAACTGAGTGTTCCCAATATGTTCAGGACAACCAGGAATGTGGAGGCACCAGGACAACTGCTCTCTCCAGCTGAGTCAGGCAGATCAAACTCGGGAGTGAGGTGCAGGTTATGCAAGCAGCCTTTCATGGAATTAGGGAATATCCTGAGAGGGAAGGGACCCTCAGGGATCAGAATCCAACACCCCAACACTCCCACCCTGTCCCTGAGGCGTTGTCCAGACGCTCCTGGAGCTCTGGCAGGTTTGGGGCCATGACCACCCTCCTCTACAATCAGTGAGAATTTATTACCTGGGTGCCCAACCCCGCCTTTGTTTCTGGGGTTGTCGTCTCCCCCCAAGGCCTGACATCCCCATGTAAACTGAAATCACACTTCCATTCTGCTGCTCGCTGGAAGACGTGTCAGGAAGTGTTTTACTTGGAAACACTCAGAGAACATATTGGAAAAGCAGCAAACATAAGGAAAAGCCTGCTCTTGCCAAGAGATTTTCCTTTTCCATCCCACTGCAGAGCGACACCCCCCGCCCTCGGCAGCGATGGCAGATGAGAGAGGAGCTTTGGGGTTTGCACAGCCTGAGTGCCACAGCAGCTCCTGGCTGTGGGATTCACAAAGAGACACGTTCCCTGCTCTAAATCCTTAACGTTCATATTAAAAATAAAAACCAAATATTCATTTTTACGGTCTTCTTAAACATAAGAAATAAAATAAAAACTCTTTCAGTTGCTGGTATCAGCTCCCAGCCTCAGCCCCCTGCCCCTTGGACTGCAGTAATTTCATTTAAATCCTGTAAAAGAAGATTTGTTACTACCCCTCATCAGTCAGCACCTGCAGGTTTATTCCAAATCCCAAAATACGTTGGAATGGGAGCTGGGACCTGCAGGAGAGCAGCAGGGAAGGGGGCATTGTCCCCACCTCCAGGGACCAGGCTGGGGCTGCCCTCCCCTCCTGGAGCAGGGTCTGAAACCCCAGAATCCCGGAATGGTTTGGGTTGGAAGGGCCCTTGAAGCCCTTCTCATCCCAATGCCATGCCATGGACACCTTCCCACCTCCCAGAGAGGACTGGAATGGAAAAGTTTCACTCCATTCTCAGGCGATACTGCAGCACTTTTCAAGCGAAACTTCGGCTGGTGTTGCTGCTGTCACATGAGAAACAGTTCGAACTCTTTTTGCCTCTCAGGCAGAACAATCGGTCTCCTCAAACTGGCAGAGGAAACAGAGCCACGGGGAGATGGGAAGGGAGGGGTGTGGGAGCTGGGAGAACGGGAAGACAGCATTAATTACACACAGCCTGACAGCTGGAGGAGAAAATTCCACACTGCTCAAAAGGTAAAGAATTAAGAGATGATGGAAAGCGGGGAAAAGTGGTAATTTCTGTGAGCTGTTTAAAGAGTTTACCAACCTCTTACTGGAGCGCCGTGTGTCAGAAAGGGATGGAAAACAATCCAGGACAAGAGGGAAATCGAGAAAATGCACAGAAGTGGCATTCTGGAGAAATGAAGCAGGCAAAAGGGAAAAAATAAGAGTGTGAAGGGAACTTGAAACTGTTTTAGATGTCAAAATTAGCTGGAAATCCTTGAGGTTCCAAGGAAAAGATCCCCACGGCTGGAGATACTCTGGCCCTCACCTGTCAGGGAAGGGTTAAGTACAAAAAACACCTGTGACAACTTCAACCCAATATTTTCATTTAAAAATCCAACAGGCACAAACCAATGTTGTTTGTGGGAAAGGGCTGATGTAAAGAGGTCCTGAACTGGCAGAACCCGAAGATGGAAAATTCTTCTCATTACAAAATATAAAGAAAGAAAGTTAAAATTCAAACTTGATACAGATCAAAGTGCCTTGAAACGCCCAGCAAATGGAACCTATTGCTTGCAGGAAAAGCAGCAATAACGAAGCAAAACCACTCACTTCAGTTTGGGGAGGGAAAGTTTCTAAACTGTTTTGCAGGACAAGAAAACAATTTCACTCAGATTCTCCTGAGGGAAGCCAGGAGAAAACTGGATATTCAATTTATAAAAGCAAGAAGAGAACACATTGCAACGTTACCTTCGGCTGTGACAGAAGTGAAAACAGGGCTGGATCCAGAGGAGCAGCTCCCAGACACGCTCCCCCTTTCCATGAGTGACGTGGAAGGAGCTTCACTGAGTCCCTCCTGCCATTCAAAGCCTTTTGCATCGATAGTGAAATGTCGAGGTCCAAAGGAAAGGGTGTGGAACATGAAATGGGGTAAATAAAAAACCTCCCACAGCGACTGCGCAGGGAATCCCAAATGGTCTGGGTTGGGAGGGACCTCAAAGCCCATCCAGGGCCACCCCTGCCCTGGCAGGGACACCTTCCACTGTCCCAGGCTGCTCCAAGCCCCGTCCAGCCTGGCCTTGGGCACTGCCAGGGATCCAGGGGCAGCCACAGCTGCCCTGGGTAACCTCATTTCCCCAATATTTTGTCTAAAACCCCCAGTTTAGGTTGCATTTGTCCCAAACTGGAGAGGCAGTGCTGAAAGGCTTCACTGTGAGGAGAGAAATGGATTCCCACAAACATCCATCACAGGGACTGGAGAGAGAGTTACCACTGGTATTTCGGGAAAGGGAACTGCTAAATGACTCAGGGTGGAGAAGGGCTATAAAAAGCAATCAAAAAGATCGTGCAAGGATCCCTGGATAGTTTAAAACAAATATTTTAACTCCACTCTATTTCAAAAGTGTCTTAAAATAATGTGAGAGTGGATATTTTTATGGTGAAAGCAAAGGCACATCCTGCTAATCCGAGTCATTTGTATGCACACCGAATGCCAGCGTTGTGCGTTATGGATTTGGGAATGTCCTTCCAGCCCTGGTTTATTGAACTCCTTCTGTGCTCCCTAAAGAAGATCAGAACACAGCCACTGTGGTTTGCTCCCGAAGTTATTGCTGCCTTTCAGCCTGGTGTTTCAGTCACACAGTGGCAGGAATGTCCACCTTCTCCCGGGGCTGATGGGGAGCATGATCAGCATTTAAGAACTCCACATCTACAAGGAACCACTTGGAAAAGCTCTAAATCAGCCAGAAAAACTCTGGAAAAACTGGAATTTGGGCAAACTCCAATGCAAGGCAATTACACAGCAGCTGCAAAAAGAGCAGAGGGGCAGCTCGAATGGCAGCAGCAAAGAATGGCAAAGAATTTCCTCGCAGGGCTGGCGATCCCAGACCATCCGTGTTCCTGCTTCCCTCTCGCCACCTCGGGAGGAGCTGCCAGGGATCCTTCCCGCCCGAGCTCAGGGTTCCATCCAAACACCTCCTGGAAGGTTTGATTGCACCCCCACGTGCTTTCCCAGCTCTTTGAGTTTCTGTTTGGTACCAAATCTCCTCTCTCCTGCTTCTCCCCTGCACCCGTGGGATCTGCCTGCGAGGCTGACGCGCTCCAGGCTCTTCCCGAACGGATGAGAGACACGGAAGTTCTTTGCTGCTCTCCAGATTTCTCATGGACGAGCAGCACTTCTGGCATTACAAAAGGGATCATAGAGACTGTGAAAAAGGGGAATGAAATACAGCCGGGAAATTGGATAAAGGAGCCTTGTTTTACCAGGGGGAAGTAGAGGGAAGGTTTGAAGCAGAGGGGAAGGAAAAGTGAGCGGAGTGAGCGTTGTGATTCCTGGAAAATTCACCAGGAACAAATCATACAAACCAGAAGGAGAACAGAAGGATTAAACTGTGTTTCTTCACCCAAAGGGCTGTCCAGGCTGCCCAGGCAGTGGTGGGGTTTCAGAGACGTGTGGATGTGGCACGTGGGGACATGGGGCGGTGTGGCCTTGGCAGTGCTGGTCGGACTCGAATCTTAGAGGCCTTTTCCAACCTAAATGATGTCATATTTGATTTCTTTGTTTGTTTGCATAAGATCCATGCTGTGACATAAAGAGGAAACAATTCTAATTATTCCCTTTGTTCCCCTGGTTGATACAAAGAGATGACCACCACTGACAGAGAAAAATCCCATCCAAGTCAGCTCCTAGGGAAGATCATTCCATCAAGTGGAGTTGATTTTTACAAGTGAGTGAAGGTTCAGAGGGACCTCCACCCCAGCACTTACCAAACTTGGATTTTATCAGCACCATACATTCAACACTGGCATTAAAGTATTGAATAAAACATTCCTAAAAGGAAAAGCTTTGTGGAAACATCTCCTTTTGCTCTCAGGTACCATCAGAGGTGAATGACAGGGCTGTGTTTGTCTGTTCCAGCCTTAGCAGTTGAAACAAGGAGCAATTGCAAAGAAATTTATGGAAAAAATGTCCAATTTGCCCACACATGACTTGAATTCCATGAATGGATCTGTCTCTTGCACAGGCACGAGGCGATCAGCCTTACATAAATGCCCTACATCATCCGAGTAGTCACTTTCTGATCTTCCAAATCCAACAGAATTATTTATAGCCTGGCATGAAATATTCATGGAAAAGTGTCCATTGCCTGAAATTTCTGCTAAAGAGTAATTTAACTTGGGTTTTTGCATTTCTTGCTATCAGAATAATTTAGGTCAGGCAAGAACCAACAATATCATTTGCCTACAGACCCCTTGTGATGAGCATTACAAAGCCTTTAGGATTGGAGCAGGTGTTTTGTAAAAAATTCACAGTGAACAATGGGCCCAATCCAGCTCAAGTCAATTATTAGCCCAATATTTCCGTTTATTTCATCCTGCTGCAGCCTTAGAAGCATTTTTAATTGCCACAGCTAACTGTTCCCATATCCTAAGCACACGGCATCAGATCAGGCAGCAGCAAATCTGCATTTCCTGGGGCCAGGAGCAAACCCAACCCACCCTGCCACATCCGCTCCCAGCGCCTGCAGCCTGCACCAAAATCCCCTTCTGGTCTGAAACTCCCAAAATAACGACTCCAAAGGCACGGGGGCAGCGTGAGTCCTGCTCTGGGGCTGGATGCAGCCAGTGCTGGCAGTGAAAATTGGTGCTGTAACCTCCAGGGTTGTTGGACAGGGGCCAGATGACGTCATCTTTGTGCTGACATATTTCACATTAGCATGGAAGAAATCTCCTGGCTAAATAAATATTCCTTTTTCTCCATCTTTAATAATTTATAATTTTTTTTTTCTTGATGTGCTCATCTTTACCTGCAGATAATAAATGTGCAAAAGACCTGAAGGAATAGATGGGGGGAGCGTTAAAGCCCTATACAATAAATATGTATATGTGTGTGTCAACGAAAGCTGCATATCCATATATACATTCATCTCTGTGTGTCTTACAAGGAATTGATTTCTCCACAGGCTTTGAGCTGCCATTTTCACTTGAAGGAGTTGAGATTTTATGGCCACCAGATGTCATAAAAACATCTCCATTGCCACTCGTGAGCAGGAGCTGCTGCCACCCCTCACTCCAGGCTCTGCTCTCCTCCTGGGCAGGGAGAGCTCTGCAGCTCCTGGGATGTCACTCAGGCTGGGACAAACAAGGACTGGAGATGTCTGCAAACACGGGAAGCTGTCCAGCACCTCGGTGTCCCCATGCGAGCCCGGCCTGGCACAGCTGAGCTGGGGGCGGCACAGGGCTGCTCCCTCTCTGCTGGGGTTTCGCTGTGCCAGTTCTGGTCCTGGTCCCCTCTCCAGCTGCTGACAGCCCTGGGACCAGCCCGTGCGTGTCTGACCCCAGCCCCAAACACCCTGGGCAGCTCCAAGGCCACCCTGCCGCTCCTTGTCCTGCCGTGGTCACTCTCAGCTGCACAGGGGAAGCTCCGTGGGGTGACACGATCCGGCTCCATCCTGAGCATCCCCCCGTTCCCACCCTTCCCACCCAGGCAGGACCCTCATCCTGGCAGGAACTCTCCCTGACATCCCCAGCACAGCCATGGAAAAAGCCCCGTGGCCAGTTCAGCTCCTCCCCTTGGACTGGATCTGCAAGGAAAGCAGAGAGTGTGTATTTGTGTATTTCACTTTACAGGCACCATAATATTGTAAAAAATAATCTAAAAGTCCCCCAACCAACCCTATAAATCACCAAATACTATTAAAACCTACATATAAGAATTTTAAGAGGGTTTTCATATGATAAATGTAAGTATCTAAAGAACTCCTGTATCTAGAAAAACACACGACAAATAGAAATATTACATAGCAACTGTTTAGACAGTCAGACAGAAAAGTGCCTTTTCAGAATGGCACTGCCTGTCAATCTAAATGTCACATTTTTCAATCAAATTAAAACACACCTCTGAATATTACAACGCTAATTTTCCAAACTTCCCACAGCACAGTGGGTTCCGAGCCATTCCTCCTGTTCCTGCTCTCCTTTTGCTCCTGTCAATTTTGCCTTCCTGCATATTTGACGTGTATCTATAATTAAAAAGCAGCCTTTGCTGCACAGTTAGCCCAGAAAGGTTCTGTACATCACATGCTACAGGATGTAACGGATAAATAATAGGATCTATCTCCTTCACCTCGGGAAGCTGCCCCCACACGATGGGAAGGGAATCAGAACAACGCACCCGAATGTCAAGGAGCGGAGCAAGAAGAATCAAAAATCACCTGCTCCTGCACAGGGCTGTCATTACCGTTTTAAATAATGCACCTCCCCCCGAATTCCTGCGGATGATTAAAAGGAAGAAGTGTTCTCAGCAAGCAGGTGTTTTTCCCATTGCTACCAAATAATTTAGGGCAGAATGTAATATTTTGACAGCGTGGCTATGTAGGAGTGCGAGTGGCTGTCAGGCAGGAATTCCCCTCGCAGACAAAGCTGTGTGAGAGGAACGATCTGGAGCGACATCAAAGGCTCCCCACCCCGAGGAGGTCGAGCTGAGACCCGAGATGTGACACACAGCATCACATCCAAGGGATCTGCTTGTTTATTCTACAAAACGGGAGGAATTAGGTCTAATTTCCAATTCTGTCTTCTCAGCCTCCACAAAACCAACCCAATGGAAAGAGCTGAGAGCTGAAATTGTTTGGTTAATAAGACACTGGGATGCTGATTTGGATTTAGCTTGCCAGTGGAGGCTCCACACATTCTGAAGGATTTATGAAATCCTCATCCCTTTTCTCCCAGTTCTGTGCTGCAGCCAGGTATGAACTCTAAATTTCAGATCCCAAGTGCAAAGCAAGGTCAGGTGTGCCCAGGTAATAAATATCTTTGAAAGGGTGCATGAGAAGTTAATAGGAAATCTTGGGATCAGCTTGGGTTCACCAGGTGCAGCCTTTCAGTGGGAATGGATTCCCCAGCTCCAGGTGACCGTGGCCCAAAGGGCGCTGGGAGTGGAGTTTCCAGACCCTGCATTTCACTGTTCCTTGTGCTGGAACTGACACATCACACACAGGGCTCCCCTTGGCTGTGACCTCGGCAGGGAGCTTCCTTCCAACACTTGGCCCTCCTGCAGGTGGGAAAATGCATCGATATTCAGGGGGAATTAAGCACGTTTGCCCTGCTGAGTTTTGCTTTCACATTGAGAGGGACAGACCGGGCTCAGCCCGAGCTGCTCCGCTGGATCTATTTTTTTTCCTGCCCCCATTCCCAGTCTGTCACCTCCTGTCCCCTCAGAGTGTGCTGGGAGCAGCCTGGGCGCTCCTGGGGCTGGGACCTTCTCCTTCTCCTTCTCCTNCTCCTCCCAGGAGCTGCCTGAGGAACCCTGGCCTGATTTAACCTGTACCAATTCCCTCAGTGCTGGCAATAAATATTGGGAATTGCTGGAGAGCACATTCCCGTGGGGAGGAAAAAGGAGTGCTTCCATATGGGCTCAGCCAGAGCTGCCTGGGCTCTTCGCTTCAGGAGAATCTGCCTGCAGATTTAAATAGAAAATAACCCAAATTTAAATCTCAGCATTCCTCTGATTCTCTGCTTTCTTTCTTCCTCTCTCCACTCCCTTTCATAATCATATTTAAACCCGGCGACCCAAAAGAGCTCTCTCCAACTCCATGTAAATTCCCATTCCTGGGAGTTTTTCTTCCAGTTTGTGACAGTGTGATTTGCTGCACAACATCTAAAGCTCCACCATGTCACTTAATCCTTTTCTATTTCAGTAAAAGCCCAAATCACAAGTGGGATTTGGTGGGTTAGAAAAGGACAAATCAAAACTAAAAGGCAACGTTTCTCTACCTATCGGAGAGGAAAGGGAAGGAAATATTCACTTGTGATAAAACCTGCTTTAATCAGCAATTATTCATTAGAAGAACCGTCATTGTAACAGAGATAAAGACACTAAAACTTCTAAATACGAAACGCTTTTCTGTTCTTCATTTATCATTTTTGTATGAGAATTGATTGTCTTTACATTACACAGCCCCATCTGTTCAGACACAAAGTTACCATTAAATAAAAACCAGCGCTCAGGAATTCAGTGTTGATGGCAATATTATGAGTGCAGGAAAGCTGTGCCTGCACTCCCAGCTCTCCATGCTTTCCTCAGAGGACTGGTGCATTTCCTATGCATCCAGATTTTGCTTTAAATAAAATAAAAATGGTATTTACCTCTTGACAAAGCCAAGGGAAGGAATTGTTCCTGTCACCAGCCTGGCTGCTAAAAATAAAGGCAGAGAATTCTAATCTCAAGAGGCAGTTAAAAGAAACAAGGAAATTCTTCTGCATAACACAACAGCTTTTCCTCTCCCTTTCCAAGTTCCCCTCCACAGACACTTTCTTTTCCTGGATTTTTGCAAGAGGAGGGAAAAACCCCATTTTAATTTCCCTGCAATAGCAGAGGTTGCAGCAATAACTCCTGACCCAGCAAAGCAAAACAAACGAAAGGAAAATCTTTGCATTTCAAGGAGTTTGCCCAAAATAAAATCAGGAAACATCCGAGGTGGAGGGTGCTGCATGGCAGCGGTGGGGAGCGGAGCAGCGCTGCCACAGCCAAGGCTGTTTGCCTGGGAAAAACCCCAAACCAGCTTACCTGGCCTGAGCAGTAATTAAAACATGGGATCTGCATCTCCACTGAAAAAATTCATCATGCTCAGAAACTCCTCCTGCCCCAGCACTGGGAACAAAAAATATCATTTCAGTAATTTATAAAATTAGAGGAGCAGAGATGAGGTTTAAGGGAATAAAGTAAAAAAAGAAGACACAAACCCAGTGCCATGGCAGTACAGGAAAATATCCATTGTGAGGAGCAGGAAAACAAGGGATAAAAAATCTAATTATGGATTCACTAAAGGCAGATTCCAGTTACATGGATTTAAACTCAGCAGTTAGCTTGGCAAGATCAGAATCCAAACAGGTCAAAACTCTCCCTTCCAACCCAAACTACTGGATCACTCTGTGATATATGGGGAGGTCGTGTCCTGACGCTCTCCTGGATCACTGCTTGGAGCTGGGGCTGGCAGCAAACCCGGAGCTCGGTGAAGTGAAGGGAGGGAAATGCTTGGCTGTAAGATAATGCAAAATCCTCTAAAATCCTCTCCTTGCAGCCCCCTGTCCCTCCGAACACTCCCCAGAGCAAACACAGCTCTGCTCTACAGCCACTCATCCCTGCAGGCCTGGGTAAGGCTCAGCTCTGCTCACTCCTGGGGGTGCTGGCCCAGAGCAGCTCCGCCACTCTGCTCCTGCAGGAAATCCCCCGTTCCAGCCTCCGGAATGACCCCCAGGAAAAGGCCAACGAGACCCCCAGGAAACCCCAGGCAGGAGCTGCTGCTGAGAACCAGAGGGGAGTGTGTTGTTTGCAGGCTGTGAAAGGAGCTGTTTGCTGTGGAGCTGAGTTCAAAAACAATCTCTGCAGTAATCCAAGTCCCAGTTCCCTGGCAATCCACGCTGACCTCTGCCAGCACCTCCTGCACGCAGCGGTGGCTTTGCAGGAAGGAAGAGGCCCTGCTCGTTAAGCAGCACCTCCTCAGGTTAACACTTCCATTTCAATTTCTATTTAAACTCCGCTTCCCAGAGCCCTGGAGTGACTGAGGGGCCTTTAGGAACTCCCCCCTGATCCCGGCTGAGTTATGGGGGAATTTTGAAGCCGGAGTTACGAGCCCTGTTATTATGCCAGAAGAAAAGTGGTGCCTGCAGCAACCCCTGTGAAGGATCCAGCACTGCCTGGGACAGGGAATTAAGCACAGCTCCCAGCACGGTTCCCTGGAGAGAGCAGCCACTGTCCCAGCCCGTTAGGCATGGAAAACGTGGGAGGGAGCTTTACACTTTGTGTCCTTCTCCCAGTCATCAGCTCAGCTTTTTCCCCCTCTTTCTCCATTTATAAAAGACAAAATCAAGAGAGTCAGGATCCAAAGGAGACTCAGTGTGGGTGAAAACAACAATAAAGCCTCTCGTTCCCCCTCAGCAGCCCCAGCAGCCGCTGCCCGGCGCTGATCCGGCTCCTCCAGGCCACGTGTGCCACAGCAGTTCCTAAAGATCCAGGAAAAGGTGATGAGTCAGTTCCTCTATCTTGATCAAATTCAGCTGGAACTGCAACAGCAGCAAAATGCACTTTTATCTCCAAGAGGGGGGGAGAAGTAGAGGGCACAGATTAGACACAGAGGACAGAACCAGCGCATTCCCAAACCCGAGATTCGCGTTAAGGCACAAGGAAAGAAAACCAGTGACAAATGTTCTCTGCTGTGAGGCAGATAATGCAAAAGGTAAAGAAAACGTACATTGTGCACAGGACATTAGAATTCTTTACAGCACAAAGTTTGCAGTGTTTCAGTTGAAGAAAAGGAGACAATTCCTGATGAAAGGCTGAGCGCTGCCTCAGCCCCGCGGTGCCGGGAGCAGCCGATCGTGAGCACGCTCCAGACTTCCAGCTGGATAAAACACAATGGGAATGGAGGAGAAAAGTGGATTAGACCGTGAAATATAAGTATGACACTATTAAAGAATATTATGATACTTCACAGTGTAGAAAGAATAAAAAGTGGAGTCACTGGGTTGTGAAAGTTCTTCTTTCCTCAGATAAATTCCGAGCGCGGCGTTACCTGACAGAGGCAGAGGGAAGCTCTTGCTTCAATAGTTTTTCTAATTTGCTCAATTCCTTAAAATACGCTGGGAAGCTGAAAACCTCTAACTGAAATTTCTGGAGGCAGAAGGGAGTCTCAGTGAGGTAAAACCTGCTGGGGGTGGTCCCCCAGCCAGGCTGGGCAGCACCACCCAGGGACCCTGGGGGTGATCCCCCCCCTGCGCCCACGGGCACCTGTGGGAGCTGTGGAACAGCTGCTGCACCCAGAATTTGGGATTAAAAGAGAGGGAGATTCCGTGGGATCCAATAAACACCAACAGCCCTGAGCAAGAGCCTGAGCTCTTCCCAAAAAATGGGAAATGGGTGCACTGGGCTGGGCAAACAGGGATAAATAGCAACACCCCACCTACAACAGAACCTGGCCATGTGAATCCCACAAACGCTCACAAAATACCCCTGGCCAAAAGAAATCCCAATCCCAGCCGTGTCCGAAGGTGCTCAGGGCCCTGCGAGTCACCTTGAATCAGCCAGGCACAAGAGAAAAGCCTTGTTTTGGCCTGCAGCGCTTGAAAACGACTCGAGTTGATCTTGAGGGATTTCTTTTCCCCCTCACTGTTCATCTCTCCTGTTTTAAAGGCACCTCAGAAAATGTTTTCTGGGAAGTTATAAGCATTTTTTTGATCCACAGGAGTGTTTTAGCATGTGAAAGGAATGCAGAGCTGCCAAACCCCACTGCTGGGTGTTGGCGATGCTGGGGATCCTTCACCACACAGCACCTGCTGCACAACAGGTAAAAATCTGCCTCTGCTGGGTAAAAAAAACCTTGTTTATATAAAAATCACCTTAAAGGCAGCCCCACAAGTGGTCCTACAGCTGCCACTGTGGAGTTCAAGCACTTTCCCAGGGCAAGAAGGAAAACGTCCTTGGGAAATAACCAAGGCCATGTATTAGAAAGGAAATTTAGATTATAAACCTTACATAAATAGATAAAAAGTTAAAATATATATATGTATGTTATATCCACTCACCTGAAAAAAAATGCCAATACAAAGGAATAAATAAAATATTTCACTTTCTAATAGCTTTTAAAAATTATCTGAAGCCCCCAGTTAAAATAAAACAAAACAAACTCTTAGCAGGCAGCAAAGGACTGGAATACTTCAAACTGAAGGGATCTAAACAAGATAAATAGGAGGCAGAAGGGAATGACACAGCAGCTCGTTAGGAATGGTTCACAGAACAATCTTATCAGTGAGAACATTTTCCCCCTTCATTTTAAGAAAGCATTCATTTAATAGGAAAATTAATTCTGAGCCTTGACTAAATGAAGCCTGGAGCCTTTCAGCAGGGATGGAAGGCACTTGTTGGGTGTTTGATTTCCAATTTATGCCCCAGACAAGTCTGAAAATAACAGAAGTTTGATTTGGGTTAAAAATCCATTCTTTAATGATTTCCCTGGTGGGAGCTGTGGGTGCCTGGTGCACCCTGGTGCTGCCATGGGGAAAAGGAAACTGGGGAGCATCCCAGGGAAAATGGGGAGCTGGGAATGAACACCATCCATGGTATTGCTGACATTTCCTACCACAAAGGCGCTGGTGGAACTCCAGAGCTGGTTCTGTGCAGGCTGAGTTGGACTCAGAGCTCCTGGTGGGTCCCTTCCTTTCATATCCTGTGAAAGGCCTTGATTGGTTTTGTTTGCTCTAAATAAAATGTGGGATTTTGCACTCTGTCATTTTTGGACACTGAAGCATTTATTTTTTTAACAATCTACCATCTAATTTTTTTTTTATTTTTTTGGAACTGAAATACTCGCACCCACTTGAAATTGAAAACTCCAACATTTCATTTTCTTTTTTAAATATGGGCTTTTGCAGCAGCGATGGCAGAGATTGCGAGGGGGCTGGAGCTGGGTTTTCATTTAGATAAGCTGCCCGTGGCCAGAGAGGTTATTTACCTTATCCCCACCATCTCTGGGCCTCAGCTCTGCAGCTGGGGCTGGGACAGCTCCTCGGGAGCATCAGCAAGTCTAAATCTTGTGTTGCCAGGGCAGGGGGAGCAGGCAGAAATTATCTGCCATGTCAGACCCTTCAAACATGCAGTAATTCCATAACCACTGGGTTCCTCCAGGGCATTAATCATACCAGATTTTGCAGCAGTTCTCGTCTCCCTCTCCCACAGAACCCGGGAGGGAAGCAGAGCGGGCTGCACGAAGCCCAAGGAATAACAAATTCAAAATTAAACATATGATTCTCCTCTCATGAAAGTTATTCATCCCATTTTAATCCTAAACTGCTTGAACAATAATATTTCCCCAACCTCCTTCCTCCAGTGAGAGCTGCTACAGAGACAAACACAGCAGCGTTTGATCCAGAATTAATTACAGAGACAGGAAAGGGTGAAGTGACTCAATCACTGCACTTTCTGACAAGCCACAGGAGCCAGGATCTCTATTAGCATTAAAACAAAGAATGATCCATTTATTGCACTAATTCTCCGTTTAGGCCTCGCTTTGGGAGCCCCCCAGCTCTCAAACCCTGTGTCTGCACTGAGGGAAATGCTTCACGTGAGTCTGATAAAAAGGTGAATTTTGCTACAGGACAACATCTAGCTCTGGTTTGCAAGGACAGAACACGATAAAGGGGCAAAAATTAGAAGAAAACAAAACCCCCTGGAGATCTCCAGTTCCTCTTTTCTGTACAGCCAGTGGATGATCCTGGAGGGCTTTTCCAGCCTTGATGCTCTGTGGGCATCCCGACCCTAGAGATCTTTCCAGAAGAATTGCTCCCAGCCTGGGGGCTTCAGGCATGGAACAAGAAAGGGGGACCTTCCCCACCCCCGAAATGAGCTGTGTGGTCACCTGGGTGACCTTCCCCACCCCCTGAAACGTTTGCTTTAGACTGAGAACTGGGACATGGGTACACACCCAGGGAGAAACTTCGGCCATCACAGGGTTTTCTTTCTTTCGATCATGTTTGGCACTTCTGGAGGTGCCCAGCCCTGTCCCTCCCTTCCTCAGGAAAGGTGGATTTAGGGCAGGACAGGTGAAGTGACTTCCCAGGGCCACGTGGCACAAGCAGTGATGAAGGACAGGTAGCAGAGGGTCCCTACTAAAGGAGTAAACCCGGAGTAACTCTGCACACTGGGAATGCTCAGCTCTGCTTGCAGTCATTCCATGCTGACACCGTGCCAGGGCATCAGCCTTGGTTCTGCAGGGAACCAGGGAGAAAATGCATCCACAAAAGGATTAGAACTTCCCTGAGACTAATTCCTGGCTTCTCCTTCATGTTCCGACTCACATTTCTCTCTCATAGACGGTCTCTCTGCTCAGTTGAATCCCAGCAATTACATTTTCTTCTTTGATTATTTTTTCTGGTTGTATTTTCTGGTGCAAGTCGTTATTTTCAAGGCACTCCTTTGTAAAGTCTCAGGTCTGGCTGACATCACGAGCAGTTGAACACAAACTTCCTCAGTCCCACTTGGGTTCTATATTTGTGTTTTTAAAGCCACTTCAGATGAATATTAATGACAATGAACTTTAAAATTATCTCTTTCTTGTGAACAATGGAAATTAACTTATAAGTGAGGAATATTTCTAATTCCTGGTGGGGAAACTGAGGAACAAAGCGTTCCTGGCTGTTCCCTGCAGGCAGGGCGGGGAGTGCTGGCACTCCAAATTCATTCCATGTCCCACAGGCTTTCAGTCTGTTGGGTTTAGGTCTCAGACCCCAACCATTTTCCAAATTAATTCCAAATCTGTGCAACTGCCCGTGAGTGACCCCCTCCCCGGAGCCTGGAGCCAAACCTCAGCCCAGCCTTTCCACACCGGCCCCTCCGCCAGGAGCGGCTGCAAACCCTCCATCCTCTGCAGCAGAAGAGGAAAGGGAAAGGCACAAAGGAGGTGCCAAAAAGCTCAACAACCTGCAATTTTTGATTTTACAGAATCACAGAATCCCAAAATGGTTTGGGTTGGGAGGGACCTTAAAGCCCATCCAGTGCCACACCCATGGCAGGGACACCTTCCACTGTCCCAGGGCGCTCCAAGCCCCGTCCAGCCTGGCCTGGGGCACTGCCAGGGAGGGAGGTGCTGGAAGCTTCCACCATTTCCTTTCTGCTGCAGCGATTTAGTTCTGCTTCTGAAACCTCTCTCTGTTTTGCAGCCCAAACACAGAACGAACAAACCCACCGAGGAAAAGCTCAGGGAAGCCTCTGGCCAGCGCGGCACTGCCAGCGCGGCCCTGCAGCAGCTCGTCCAAGGGATGCTGCTGTGCCCTGAGCAAGGCTCCGAGAGCTGGCAGGAGGCACAGAAACGCCTGGAACCCGTCCCAGCTGGCAGCAGCCAGGGGAGCATCAACCGCCGGATCGGTGGCAGGAACGCAGGGCTGGACTCGGCGGGAGGAGCGAGGATTTCACCGTGGGAGTCACCAGGAGCTGGCTGGGGGTGTGCCCAGAGCCCCCAGGAGCCAGCGCTGCCCCAGTGAAGCACCAGCCTGGGAGCTCGCACAGCCTGAAGAAGAGCAAAGCAATTGTGGAAACTCAGTTTAAACAAGCTCAAATCTGTCCTGGGTGCGCTGCCAATTCCTCCTCACACATTCCTGCTTTGCACAAAGGGAAATAAGAGCAAAATCTGGCCCCCGAATTGCCAACAGCTCTCTGAATGCTAATTTAGGCTTTTCAAATATCCAAGTACATACAAAAGCACAGCTCAGGTTTGAAAAACAACCAGAATTGGCTCTAAAATGTCTGCACTCTCTTTTCTCGATGTTCCCCAGGCAGAGCACAGCTCCTCCCTATGGCCAAGGTTCCATCCCAGAGGAAAAACTGGATTTTACCTGTGCTGGAGCCAGGGCTCACACCCTGGAGCTCCATCGCGGTGTCCTCCATCCAGAAGCTCCTCAGGTGTCTGCAGAGTTTCCCTGGGAAGCAGTTCCTGGCGTCAGGAGGAGTTTGAAACATCAGGGGTTTGTCACATCCTGGAGAAGGCTTTTTTAGAGTTCCAGCATGGCTGACAGAGCCCAAACATTCTCTGACATATTCCCAGAGCAGGAGTGACCATGGAAAAGCCAGTGGCCAGCAGGTTGGGAAGTTTCTTTTACAGACTTCTAATTTTTCTTACTATTATCATGTACAGGTCTTCTCTCTTAGCACGTTATATCAGCAGTTATTTTAATTAAGCTTCCCAATGCCATGATTTTCATTCAGTTCAATTCTTTCACTGAACCAGTGCCAGCTCATGTTTTAAAAAATTGATGAGCACCTCTTTGAGATTTGTACACCAGGCAGAAGCTGTGCAGCTGCCTTTGGACTGACAATCCTGACACAAATACTCACAAAAATTCATTAGCTTATTGTGGCAACAAAACTACCCAGGAACTTTATTGTACAGGGTAGTAACCTGCATGGCAATTAACCAGCAACGAATGACTTTAAAATACATTCACCTGGCCACTTGAGAATGGGTTGATTACTTATTTTGAATTTTAAATAATTGAAGCAGCCCCCAGCCCCTGGTACTGGTGTTCCTGGGCACGAGGCCGTTCCCTGCACTCGGATAAAAATCAAACTCCCAGTTCTGTGAGTTCCATGGCAGCGCTGCCCAGAACACCCCCGTGCCCCAGAGCAGGGCCCACGTGCTGCCCAAAGGAAATCCCAGCCCTGCAGCCCCGGGTTTGCATCCAAATGTCCCATTTGTGTCCCAGCCAGCCCTGCCTGGACGGAGGGAACCTTTCCCACCTTATTTTGTGCCGCTGCCTTGGCACAGGCTGCTGTTCCTTAGGAAGGAGGGAACACTGACTGGAGCATTAGGATAAATTTTAGGGCCCCGTTTGAAGGCTCTGAACATGTGCACGATGCACATTAACAAATATCTCATATTTTGTCATCACTGCTTCCCCTTCCCTGCTTATTTTGCATCTAATTTTCTTCAGTGAATCAAATATTCCATCTCTGGGAGGGAGCAAATGTCCCATGAAGTAAAACAGACACTTCTGGATGAGCTTGTGCTCTCCAGACCAGTTCCTCCACAGGTAAATAAACCTCAGGGAAACTCAGGTTATCAAATCATTCTCGTGGATATGATAGACTAGAAATGGAAAATATGAAAGGAAAATTATCTCAAACTATTTCAAAGTGACTGTAGAAATAAACTGGCTTTTTGAAATGATAAGATACATGATATTTCTATTTAAATTCTCACTTTTATGCTTATTTATTAATGACAAGCATTTAAACTTCCACGACCTCACCTTGTATCCCTTTTTTAAATAATGTAAAACAGGATTTTCCAAAGAATTTACAAAAAATATTGGAGGGAAGCAGGACAATGGGAAAGGTGCTGTCTCACAGGATCTCTCATAGATCCTTTTTCCAGGTGGTTTTCTCTCTGCAGCATCCCATGATCAAAATAAGAACCCCAGTGGCACCTTCCAGACTGCAGAGAACTCATTACACTGACAGATTTGCAGGATCCCATTATCAGGACTTATCAAACATCTGCATTTATATTGGAAAATAGGAAATTGCTGTTGAAGATGAGGGAGAAAAACTCAGATGGAAGGCATTTTACCCGTGCAAAATCCAGGTTAAATTCTAGCAGGTACATTTATTTCACTCTTTAGGAATGCAGACAAACTGCTCAGGTTCCTGGTGCATCATGCAGGGCGTGATTAAAGTCTGGCCATCCAAGGACAAGGTTTTCCTGCCTTTCTGTGGAGCAAGGAGGGAATAAAGGCATATTTTGTCTCACCTGAGCTGGGAACGGCTCCGTGAGTTAACAGCTCCATGAGTTAATGGCTCTTGTTCCGAGCCAAGGCATTAAAGCACCTCTGCTCTGCCAGATCTAAAAGCACGTTCAATACAGCAAATTTGTGACAGCCCTCCCTCCCTCTTGGACTCTCCAGTAAAAGCTCTCCCTTTCCCTCATTCCTTCAGAATTCCTGGCTATTTTATCCCATTTTCCCAGCCAGGTGTTTTCTGGCAGGGGCCACACTTAGCCCCTCCCGGGTGCTCCTGTTTGAATCCAGGGTTTGAGCCATGAAAACCAGGCTTGAGAAGGTTTTATGAGCCAGCAGAAATCCAGGGATGATGCCCCATTATCAGTCCCAAAGTGAATTTGAATTTTTAAAGCTTTTTTGGTGTTCAGATTCCAGGATACCACAACAACCAAATGCAGCACTGATTTTGGGATGTTTTAAGCTGGACCCAGTTGATGACTGATACCTGAATTGGTGGTTGTTGGTGAGCTCTCCTGCTCCTCTGCCTTCACATCCTTCCCTCGCTGTCCTGGGCATCCCGTGAGTGTCCTGAGGGATCAATCACATCTCCTGGGCACGTGTCACAGGGAGGGAGGTGTCCCTGCCAGGGCAGGCTGGAATGGGATCAGCTTTAAGGTCCCTCCCATCCCATCCCATCCCATCCCATCCCATCCCATCCCATCCCATCCCATCCCATCCCAGCAGTGTTTGATTCTATCAAGGGCAAACATTGCGACAAAAATGAGGAATGAGCCTCTTCCAAAAATAACACGGAGATGGAAGAATAACCCCCAGCCTCTCCCGATCTTTGCTTCCGCCTTGCCCCAGGACAGCAGATCTCCTGTGGGTGTGACAGGAGCAGGGGGATTCTCCCGACCCCCGAGCCCCCGTGTCCCGCAGCTCCCGGGCAGGCAGAGGGGAGCTGTAAATTCTCTCCTCAGACCACTTGGCAGAAGTAATCTCTTTTAATCTGCTCTCTTTATGGCACCTCTTTGGGCCGACAGAGCTGCGATTTATGGACTGGCAGCAAAGTCCACAAGGCCAATCTCTTTCTCCAGGAGTTCCCTTCCTCCAGCGGCGTCGAGTGGCCAGGGAGGGAATTTAAAGGCAGCATTTCACTCGCTGGAGCCTCAGAGCTGCAGTGTTCCATCAGCAGCAGTGTTCTAAAGCAAAAAAAATGTACACGTATTTGGCAAATTAATAAAAAATTAGGGCACGGCTTTGTTGAAGTGATTTTCCTGCAAGGAAAGTGGAGCACAGCATGGAAGAGTACAGCTGGGAGCTGTAGGGAGGTGTCTGTGCACCAGTGACCCCGTGGCAGGCCCAGGGACCTGCACAACTCAATTCTTTATCAGATTTATTGGGGTTATTCCCATGTGACCTGGGCTCAGCACCCTGCCCTCGTGCAGGGTGAGACACAGACATCATCCCAGGGCTCTGTGGCACTTGAACTGATTAGTCCCGAGCTCCCAGTTTATCGATTCCCTCCCCAGCCCGCTCTCCAGGGAAGAGCTGTGTGCTTTTTGTGGAGCAGTTACATTTAGAGGCTGAAAAGAGAAGAGGCCCTTGAAGATTTAGAGGATAAAAATAATTACCTTTGATTCTGAAAATCCATTTCTTGTTTTAACCAATCTGGCAAGACTGCGTCCAACTAATTAGTTAAGGAAACAATTATTTATATAAGATTAGCAGTTAAATGTCTCCAATAAGATATTCATTGGCATAATATTGAGAGGGGCAGTTGTGAAGTATTAACTGATTTGGCACAAACAGATAGAAAAAATAACAATTATCCTGACTTTAGGAGAGTCAACAAGACATGGAGAGAGATTTTTTACAAGAGCATGGACTGACAGGAAAGGGGGAGCGGCTTCACGGTGACAGGGGCAGGGATGGACGGGATATTGGGAGGGAATTCCTCCCTGGGAGGGGGGGGAGGCCCTGGCACAGGGTGCCCAGAGCAGCTGTGGCTGCCCCTGGATCCCTGGCAGTGCCCAAGGCCGGGCTGGACGGGGCTTGGAGCACCTGGGACAGTGGGAGGTGTCCCTGCCATGGCAGGGGTGGCACTGGATGGGCTTTAAGGTCCCTCCCAACCCAACAATTCCATGATTCCATTACTTTACAGACCAAAACTGAGTCACAGCCAGACCAAGTGATTGACCTGGGGGCCACACAGACCCTCTGCAGCAGAGGTAAAACCAGCACCAACATTTTCCAGACTGATTCTGTCGTTAACCACCAGCTCATCCTTCCTCTCCCAATTGCCTGAGCCATTCTTTCAGCATCACAGGACAGAGGCTGGAATTTCAATGCAGTCACACACCGTGTTCAGCATCTCATCCCAAAGGATCCCATTGCCTTAATCCGACTGAAGCCATTCACATGCACACGAGCATCTGCAGAACTGGTCCCTGGGTGAGAAATATTTCAAAACATGCCCCCTGCAAGGGGAGAAGCATCTGCCCCCCTCTTTTCTCTTACATGTGTATTTTGCATCTGTAAACCATAAACATATGATAAAAGCTCTGCAAACCCCGGTGGAGCTCGGAGGCAAAAGCGATCTGTTTTGCTCTGCCGGTTTGAAAATGGTTTTCTTGATGAAACTCATGAGTCTGCTGGAGACTGAGACACAGATGGATGAGCTGAGCATATGATAAACCTGCTGCATGAGTTTGTAGTTAATTGCCCATCATCTTTTTTGTCTCCCCATAAAACATTTCACGCCCACCTTGCACAGTAAAGGTAACCCGAGTGTCATAAACCATTTGTCTCCTGAGCTTTCCCTGCTGCACTCCCCGAGCTCTCGTGGTGAGAGAGCCGTGGAGACAAGACAAATTTGCTGAGCCCTTTTACAGATGAAGCACGCTGCATCTTTTATCAAATGATCTCCATTCTCTAATGAGAAGAAACACCTCCCAGAGTCATTTGCATGCTAATATCTTTATTTCTAAAACAATAAGCAGGCTGGGACTCTCCGAGCCGCCAGTCAGCACAGACACTGCATTTCCATGAGCCAGGGGTGGAGAGAGGCCAAGAAACCAAGTCCCTTCCCCTGGGCACCGAGGGGAGTTTGGGCTGAGCACAAAGAGGGGCAGAGGGGTCCAGGACAAGGATCATTACCTGGGTGGGGGCCCATCACTGCTGGCCTGTGCAGGGCCAGGGGTTGGACTCGGTGATCCCTGGGAGTTCTTTCAACTCAGGATATTCATAGAATCTCCCACTGCTTTGGGTTAAAGTTAAAGGAATTAGCCCCACTTTCCCCGGCGTGCCTTCCAGTTCACGGCCCTGATTTACAGGACTTCAATCTCCGGCAGGTAGATGTTCCCTGCTTCCCTCGGGGCACGGGTGGGCTTTCCCTGCCCGCAGCTCCCTGCCAGGAGCAGCGCAGGGCAGAGAGCTGCCAGCACAGGGCTCCTGCTCTTGGAAAGCTGCTGGGAACAAGGAGGACTCTGCTGAACACCTAATTTTGGAATTTGCTGAATACCAGCAGAAACGGCTCAGGGAAGAGGAACAAACCCTTCTAACATCGCCGTGCAGCCCCTGCTGAGGCATTAACAACAACACGGAAAACAGGAGTGGGACCTCTGTTTTTTATATTGGGACCTATATTTATAATATTGATTATATTTCGTTATGTTGGCAGCTCTTCAGAGGGAATCACACGAAGTCGTCACCTTGCTAACGAAGCTGATGTTTTTTATATCTGTGCATGCAGACACATTTGGTTGATTTGGGTTATGTATTTATGGCTTTGTGTCCTTACATCTCTCAGTACATTAAAACTGCATGTTTGCACTGCCCATTTGAAATTTCACCTCTTTTTTTAGCGTAAAATGTAGTTTTATTCTGTGGAAATACAAAAGAATGTTATACAAAGGTAAAAATGATATTTATCTAAGACTACGACTGTTATAAGCACTTGAGAAGTGATGGAAATGATTAAAACCACTCCTGTCTTGCTCTAAGGTCAAGAATTGAAATAGTCTTGTTAGCAAGGGATGATGAAGCCTCTCCCTCTCTCAGGTTCCTGTGGAAGTGCTTCAGAGATGCCCATTTTTCCCCATGGACTTGAGCCATTCCACATGATCTGTTTTTCTTTCTGACTGCATTAAAACAAACATTCAACAGAGGGAGTTTTTCCCCATCTCTTTCAAAAGGCTGCCACCATATGGGGGATTGGTTTTAATACAAGGCTTAGTTTGGGGTTTTGCAAGTAGAGACCTTGCTGGAGCCTCAGCTCAGCCCCTGGAAGGAGAGGAACCTGCAGGACAGCCCAGGAGGGGAACTGTGACCCAGAAACAGCTCTGGAGGGGCTGGAATCACCTTCCCCTTTAAAACTCTGCACTTACTGCTAAACTTGGCATTGTTTTCATTCAGATTTCATCCACTGGTGTCACACACAGTTCTGTGGATCTGGAACTGCATCACTGCAGTTCTGTTTGAGGTGAAGGATCCCTGTCACTGATTTCTATTCCCTCACCTTGTCACCTGCTCCATGGAAGGTGTCCCTGCCCACGGCAGGGCTGCAACCAGACAATCTTTAAAGTCTCTTCCGACCCAACCCATTGTGCCACTCAGTTATTCTATGGAAATACGAGCTCAGCTGCCCACAGGAGTGTGAAGATAGCCTGGAGCCAGAGGAATGGCATTCCTAATCCCTGGACAGCAGTGGGGGAGCAGTGAAAGCTCTCGCTCTGAGAATAAACACGAACCAAGGTAAAACACAACGTCTTTCTATTGGAATTAAGAATTAAAATAAAGAAAAGGAGAGAAGGTGAAATGAGGGAAGCATAAAGCCTTTACTTACATTAGAATTTCTCCACAAGATCCGACAATATTCCACACTGGAGCGCATCAGCTGAAAAACCAACCCCAGAACAGTGCTTGAATTTGATAAATAGAATAAATCCACGTCTCTCAGTGGAACAGATTAAGCCAGAGGTTGTTCCAATCAAGCTACAAATGTCATGTGAAGATCAAGCTCCCATCTCACATAAGTGTTTGTTCAACAAAGCACGGCAGGGCCTTCCCAGGGAGCTCAAACAGAGCAAGAACCTGCAAATAATCCTGGTCTCAGATTTAATTCTTCTTGCAGACAGGGCAGTGCCACAACGCTTCCCTTGTCCAGACACCCACAGAGCATTGCTGAAGCCCAGAGCTGGGGCTGGCCACCTGAGACAGCTCATTTCCAGGATTATTTGCCCTGCAGATCATGCCCTTGTGTCTGTGCAGGGCAAACCTCGGGGCTCTGGGCACCTCTGGGTTGGCAGAGCGTGGCTTTGGAACAAGAATTGCCAGAGTGCATTGAGGCAAGCCTCTGGATAACCCAGGCTCTGGTAGAGTCAGGCCACCAATGCTTTTGCAAAGCAAGAATCCGTAAGTTTTTCCCTACAGGCACCACCCTATAGAGAGAGGGATTTCTGAGGAAGCCTTTGGGAATCCAATTCCCTCTTCTTTACCATTCCCCAAGAGAGTCACCCCAGTGTTCAGAGAGTGATGAGGAACGTGCAGTTTGAGGCAGGAACATGGACAAATGCAGGAATTGGCCTCACAGTGAGGAAAAAGGGGGCTCACATCACCCCAGGCTCAATCCTGGAGCTATTCTGGGTACAGAGTGACCACACCAGGATGAAAATGATGGCTTAATCTGAAAAATTCATTCCTTGGGCCATAATCATATGAATGGGAAAGTATTTTTTCCTGTCCCTTTCTTGGCCCAGCAAACCGTTGGAAATAAAGTGTTGGAGCCCTTCCTAGGGCTCCCTCTAGCTCTAAATACATGTTGGGGGAGATATTTCCCTGGTTGTATGGAAAAGCATTTCCTGTACACTGAAATTGATCTCCATTGATCCCCACAGCTGAGAACGTGGCCCTGTTCTGCCTCAGGACCTTTCCCCTTTCTGCCAAACACACCTGGATGTTTCTGTCCGTAGCAGAAACCTGCCTGGCCCTCTCAAATGTCAGGGGGCGTCACTGGGATTTTTATTTTATTCCTATAGTGCCATTGGATTTTACCAACAATGATATCCCAACCTGGGGTTTTATTTGCCTCCTAAATTCAAAGTTTCCTTTCATAGCAGATGTGGAGTTTGTGGGAAGTCCTGCTCTGGAATAGAACCCAATAAAAGTAATAAATTCAATGTATTCAGCCCATTTTACCTGGATCTGGCTCTACCAGTTCCCTTAAAGCCTGGTGCTGTTGGAACACGCTGCTGACGCCTCCACTGCAGTCAGGGGATAAAAAAGGAGGGGAAAACAAGGAAAAGAGGCCTTATCCACGGCCAGGGAATGACCTGAGTGTGCACAGCTCCATCCTGAGTTCCAGCAGCTCGGATACAGAGCTCTGAAACACTTGGGCTGCACAAACTCGTGCACAAAAGGCTCGCACACAGACGAGGATTTTACCACAGAGAAGGTGCTCCTGACACCAGGGAAACTGGAAAGATAACGAGTGAGAGGAAAAGTTATTACATTTTAAATGTTATCATTAGCAACAACAGGTTTAAAAAAACATCGTAAATTATTGCCTGCCACGTTCCCTTCCCACTGCCATCGGAACCAGCAAACATTCCGGATGGTCCTGGTGGCTGTGGAGCTTAAATGAGGTTTTATCTGCAGTAAGTGTTTATTTCACTCCCCATAAAGTAAAAGGCACCACAGTTTAGAAATAATGCATTCCCAGCCCTGAGTATTATGGGGAACCCATTATTTTTATTGCTTGCTGTGTAAAGGATATTTCATATTTAGGGAACGGAGCTGTTCCCAAATAAATAAGGAGGTAGGAGCTGCATAAAAGCCTTGGTGCAAAATACCCATACAATTATGTGCCAGGCAATGCAGGAGTACATTGTACCTGCTCCCAGAAGTTTTATAGCCCCGAGAACAATCCCTTATTTGCATGTGCAATTACTGCAATTGCATTTGCAATTACATCAATTGTCCAATTACATCAGCTGTGCTTCCAATGAGCGAAAAGAAAAAAAAGAAGTGAAGTACACATTGCTCTTTGCTGTAATAAAAATGTGATTTGCATCCACAGAAAAAAGATTTCTGTTTGCTGGGAGATGGAGTTCGACTACCTTGGGGTATTTTGCTTTTCTTGCATGAAGTCTAAGCATTTCTGTGATATTAAAAAAGGTTGGAGCTGTTTGATAACTTGAGACTGCACAGTAATTTCTTCTCTTGGGCCACTGTAATTACTGTGCAGTTTTCCATTGTCATCAGAGAAATTATTTTACATTTAGAATTAATAGGACACAGTCTTGGGGCCAGATCCCTCAAAGCATTCTTTTTCTAATAACTTAGACCATTAGGAGTCACATATATTTCATTTCTCAGAAATGTGCAAATAAAAGAAGTCTAAATTCCAAGCTAGAATTCTCTTTCCAGCATTACCAGCATCTGCTCTTTCTAATAACTCCACAGGTGGGAGGAAATCCCTTAATCTGCTCATCACCAATTTCCACGTGTGAAATGAGAGCATCTGAAAGTGCAGCAACAATCAGAAAAATATAGAAATGGAACCCTGGCTTTTTGGAGTGTATGGAGCATTTCCAGGATTTTCAGCTCTTACTTTAACAGTTTAGAAATATAAAGTTTTGCTTCTTTTCTTCACTGCTGCCACATAAAGGCTCTGATTTTCCCTGTGCTGCATAACCAGAACTGGAAATTTGGGCATCAGCAGAAAATTTCAGAGAGGTGTTCCCAAGCCTCTCCTCAGATTTGCTCTCCCCAGCCTCACGTTGAGGTTGTGCAGGGGACAGGGGGAGCTGGGTGCTGCAGGGCCACCCTGGCCCCTGGAAATCCCCTGATTTGGGGTTATTTTGTGTTTTTGCTAAACCCATGGCCAGCTGATGCCCCTCAGGTGGAGGTGACGTGTCCGGATGTGGCCAAGCCACCATCCGTGTGTGCCTGAACTTGGATATCCATAAAGAATTTCCAGCAGGGGATGCTGAAACCCCTGTGCAGGTCCTGCTCCCCCACGCACAGCACTTCAGGGATAAAATCCCTCTAACCCCACACTAAATTCTAAATGTTAAAACAGAAAGTAAAGGGTGTCTGCTTCGGTAGAGGAGTGTTGCACCTGGAGGAAGCAGAGCCTGCTCTCCCCTGAACAAAACAGCAACAAAGCCAACCCAGCACCTGATTTGCTTTTGCTCTCCTCAGAAACAGATGGGAAAAAACACTGTGGAAGGGAAGAGCTGGGTGTGGGTGTCATCTGTGTGTCAGCTAAATTCAGATTCCTGCTGGTTAGATCAGCCTAACCAGGGCAGACAGCTTCCCCCTGCTGCCTCCACACCTCGAGTTAAGGAGATAAGCAAGGTGGTTTAGCACTGCCAGATCCTTCCCAGGCTTTGGCACTTTTAAATAAACATTAATTAAAATGGCTTGAAAAACTGACTCTTGCAAAAAATAAAAAGCTTATTTAATTGTTCCTCCAGGTCCAAAATTCCTCTGTCACTGAAGAACAAAGAATGAAAATGTTTAACTCCTGTCAGTTGTTCAGTTTTAACCTCGTCAGAAGCAACTCAGTCCCTGGCTCAGGGATCTCCTTCTGCACAGGGTTTATCTGGTATTATTTTAATGCAGAATTACCTTTAATATTTGCTGGTTTCAGATGTATTTTTCTATTTCCATTGCATAACAGCACACACAGAAGTGAAACAGAAGGCAACAGCAGAACCAGATTTGCTACCAAAGCTCAGCTATTTCCAGTTCAAAGCTGTTCCCCTCCCCTCACCCAGCAGACCCCTCAATGAGCTCCGCTCTAGAGAACTCATTCAAACCATGAATTAGACTTGACAGGAAGTTTTTCACTGGTGAAAATGTTTTTCTTACTTTAGAACAACTTTCCTTTTACTCTGAAGTCATTAAAAGTGGTGGGATCGAGCAACTCCCACTTACCGTGGAGAAACCGGGAGCTCTCGGTCTCAGCTGAGTTACGGCCCCATAAGTGGAGTTTGTGAGCACTTTTAGTAATTTTTTGCACTTCAGCTGTGTTGGAGAGGTTTCCAAAGAAGCCTTTATTAATGGTGAGAGTCCCTCTGTGCCCTCTTCAGACAGTGACGAGGGTGCTTCACACGCCAGCGCCGGCCCTCGCCGTGTGTGGCTCTCTGGAGATGTTCAGGGTGCAACCTCTTCCTTCCCTGAAGAACTGGAAAAAAACTCAGCACAAAAGAGTTAATGCCAGACCATCCTTCTACTTAGTCTGACAAAGGTCTCGAGGAGCTTTTTATACAAGAAAATGGGGTAGGGTTGGAGATATTTCTGAAAACAATCGTTTCTCTTGGTGATAATGTTTATTCTTGTCTCTGCGCACATTTTGCTTTCATGTGTAATTTGTGTGTAACTCTACATAGGGCTGAGATTTCAAACTTAAACAGCAAATGTTATAAATAAAGACCTTCACAGAAAAAAAGAAATGCAGCAGCAAAGTGCTTTAATTTGTATTTGCCAGTTCTGGGAACAATTGCTGTGGGATGAATGCCTGGCTCTTTCTGTCAGGGAAACTTTGCTATTAATTCCTCAGCCTGAGAACAATTCTCTCACTTAGCAAAGAGCTTTGGGGTATTAAAGCTGGGACAGCAGTTTTGCAGTCAAGCTAAGGATGGGCCAGCAGAATTGTTGGAAGATGGAAACCTATCCCAGAGCCAACCCCAGTCCCTGCAAACACGGTAAACATCACCTGGAATTCATTAACGTCTTACTGCACAACATTATTTTCATTTCTTTCCCTTGCCCAACCCTCCTGTCCCCTTTTCCCTTCACATCACCAGCTGCTCCCACCCCAGCATTTGGGGGCCACACCAGGCCTGTGTTTGAACCCCTCAGACAAATGGGTTCATTGGGCTTTCATTGGTTCCACAGTGCCAGGAGGCTGCTGGGCCAGGCAGGGCCACGACTTCCACAGCAGTGCTGGGATAACCCTTGGGCTCAGTGACCTCGGAGGGCTTTTCCAGCCCTCACAATTCCACGGCTTCGTCTGACCCACTAAACCTGTTCCCATGCTCATGAGACCAGCACCTCCAGCAGCTGTTTTCTGGTCCTTATTTAAAATTTTCCTTCCCAGGACAATGGGGCCTTTCCCACCCCTGTGGAAATTACCTCCGCTTGATAATTCGTAAAACTAATATGCTGTTTAGGAAACAACCTGGAAAATCAAGAGTTCAATATTCAATGTACAAAGTTGTTCAGCACTGAAGATTTAAACACAAATCATGTGGAACATTTATGACTGCATGGACCGAGCTCTTTGAGGACTTCTTCTTTCTGACTCAGTTTCAGCAGCACTAAATGAAGGAACATTTAGTGATGAATTAAACATTTGTGAAAAGGAAAGAGTTTAAAATTCTATGCATTAAGAACTTAAGTTGACCATTCCCTTTTCTTGCCCTCTGCCTTCTGAGCTCTCTTATTGGAAAAACAGATTTCCATTAATAAAATAAATTTATTTCACTCTGCCTGTTGAGCAAGAAAAAGCTTTGTGCAACTCCCAGCTGTGGCTTTGAGATACTGCTGCTCCCCAGTTCTCCTCTCCAGTTCTTGGCAGCTTCTCCTTACTAACATGCCTATTTTTATAATATTTTTATAATGTTTTTACAGTGTCACAGTGCTCACTGGGTGCCCTGCAGAGGTTTGGCGAGTGCTGTTGCATTTGTAGCTTCTTTTCTCACATTTTTGATCCTCAGAGCTGCTCGAGGTCATCCCTGAGCACGGAAAACAGAGCTCGGTGCTGAGATTGTTTGCCAAAAATAAATATCAGCAAGAACTGAAGAGACATCCATGAATCTCAGGGCTCCAGGGAAAGGCAGGACCTGGTTATTTGCTGTACAGCCCCCAGGGGCAAAGGTGGGCACACATCAGCCAACCCATCCCCTTCCCAAACCCTTCCTTCACCAGCTGTCACAGAAAAATTCTCCAGGCAAATCCCAGCAAAAAGCATGGAAATTGCTTCTCCTGCCACAGCCCGAGGAAAATGCAAAGCCTGTGTTGTCCCATCCAACTGGTAGTGACAACTCCAGCACCCAAAAATAAGTTGTGAAAAAGGAGGGAAAGGAAGAGCCATCTGAGCTGACTTACGTGAGTGCTTTTTTTGGCTTGGAACAGGAATTGTCGCCAACAAACCCCCACACTCTGACAGCCAAGGCCACAACACCCTGCAAAACAAAGCACAGTGACACAGATTGAAGTTTCCTCAAAATCTGGGAGGGAAAAAATTGTGGCACATCCACTGGCCCAGATGAAATTTTGTTCCCGTCCTTTGTCCAGCAATCAGGTGTTTGGACCACCTCAGGACTCCGAGCACACACGAGGAGAGGCAAAGTCCAATCAAACTGATTTCCCACCTGTAACTGAAGCTCTTTGTGATTCTTTTTGCTGGCTTCGAAGGCAGACACTGAGCTGTGTTTGTTCAGCCCCACCACCCCGTCACCTTCACTGTCAAATTCAGTCACTCCGGACAGATGTAGGACAACCACCTCTCCCAGGAATCCCCTCACAAACAGAGAGATCAGAAACACTCAGCGCTGTTAATTTGCCTTTTTATGGCAGTGCATTGCTGCCTTTCCCCTCCTTTAAATCAGCACTTTGCTCCCCCCAGTCTCTGTGCTTTGACAGCGCTGCTTCATTCAGCAAAACCCCCAAACCCCCCTTGCTTCCCTGTGATCTGCAACTTAACAATGCATATGCAAATGAAATTAGTGCTGGCAAAAATAATTATGGTTGCTCATGGGAGGATTAATAACTGAAGCCTGCCCTGCTTAAGCTGGGGTTTAATTCTGTTAGAGGCACTAAAAGAAGTCAATTCTGCGTTCAGTGTTGTGTGTGGCAGTTTAGAGGTGCTGAGTGAATGTGGAGTTAATTAAGTGGAGGGGAAGGGAGGGGCTGTGGGGAGACATCCCTGAGTCGTGTACAGAGGAAATCTTGGAATCACAGAAAGGGCTGGATTGGAAGGGACCTTAAAGACCATTTGGTTCCAACCCCGTTCCATGCTCAGGGAATGTTCCACTAGACCAGGTTAATCAGCATATCACCAAATTATATATTTATTTATATCTATATAAAATCCACTAGTGATCGTTAGCTGGTGGATGAATGAACAGCACAACCCTTTTCTCCTGGATACATCCTCCTGCCATCCATCATTTGAAAGGGAACAGGATTGACTCATTCCTACCAGGTGTGATGATGTTGTATAAACCGTGCCCTCAGGCTGGGAGTATTTAATAAAAGAACAAGCTCCTCTTTATACAATGTTTGTGGGAACAAATCCAATTTACAGCGGGCTGTAAATCCCTCCCTCGTTACGGCATCGCTCTGCTCTGGCTGGGCAAAGTGGGACGGGGGGACACCCCCCAAAAAAGCAGGAATCCAGCAGCAGTGCCAGCCAGGGAACACAAAGAGCAGGGTGCTTCCCTCCCATCCCACCGGAATTCTCGTCCTTGGGAAGAGCTGGGGTGGGAAAGCCCTTCCATCCTTCCTCCCCTTCCTCCATCAGCACCGGGACGTGGAGCAGGGCCCCAGCCCAGCCACACTGGTGCAAATCCCCGCTCAGGTGCAGACCAGGGAAAGCCCCCAGACCGCAGGGATTAAGCACCTTACGGGCTGAAATCCCCTCGCTTTATCTGCCTGTTTACAGCCCTGATGAGCTGGATTAGCTGAGTGCAAGCCGTGCCTACAACAGCTGCTTTTCACCTAGGATTAGCATAAAAATCAATCAGCCCCCCTCACGGAGCCAGCAAACTCCAACTGGGAGAGCTGCAATAAAAACAACGTCCAGGTGGAAAATCTGGAAGTTTTACGGAGCCAAAGAACACACGTCCAGCTTGGACATTACCTGCTGCAGACGTGTGCTCGCATTTGTTTAAAATCCACAAATTAGTGCTTGTTCCAGGACTGAAATGAGGCAAAGCTGATGTTATTTGACTAACTTGTAACTTGATTTTAAATTGCTGCACACTTTTAAGCACGTTAAGCTTTCCAGGGTTTCAGCAGAGATCATATTTACCACACCAAGCTGCTTTTTTGCTGTGATATCTTCTGGTAAAACACACTTCATTAGTGGTTAGGACATCTCATTAAAGCCCACAAAAAGGGTCTCAGAAACATCCTAACAAACGCACTATAGGCATTTCAGAGTCTTTTCAAATCATTGATTTGGGCTTTTCTTTATGGCCAATGTCATGGTTGAAATAAAGGGGAAAATATCATCAATAATCCAGTAATAAATAAATTTACTGCTATGTAAAGCAGCCAAGTGGATGATAATTTACAAGAGAAATTTATACAGATTCCAGTGTCAAAATACTCCATTCAGAATATTCTATTCTTATATTCCACCAGACAATATGATATAATCATCAGGTCTCTAAATGGCTGGGATTTTGCCTGACTGCATTTGTGCTGGTTTATTGTAAAGCTGCAGAAATCAGAGCATTTGGTTTGAAATGAAGGCAAAACCTGCAGGTGAAGGTCACAAACTCACAGCCAACGTGACCCTTCTCCAAAACTGTATTAAACCTAAACTTGCAGAGTGCTCCAAGGCACCCAAGGTTTCAGCTCCCAGGGCTGCCAAGCCTCCCCAGTGCCTGCTGAGATGTTTTATGTCATGTCCACCCTGTCAGCTTCCATTTGCACATCACTCCACAGGAAAAGCGAGGCAAAACCCCTTGCCATAACATTATAACTTCTCATTTTTTCCCCTTAGGTAAATTTAAACTTACTGGCAACTCACAGGGGTGTCCTTTTATCGTTCTAACACCAACAGTGCTTTGGATCACCACAGAAAAATCCATTTGAGCTTCAAAACCAGCAAGTCCTACAGAAATCCTCATTTGCTGCCGCAGATTTTGCTGGTGATTTATTCTGTGTGTGTGTGTGAGGCACCCAGGGATGTTCCTGTGTTCCCACATGGAGAAAACACTGCAGAATTTAGGCAGGGTCAGATGGGATATTGGGAAGGAGTTGTTCCCTGGAGGGCAGGGAGGCCCTGGCACAGGGTGCCCAGAGCAGCTGGGGCTGCCCCTGGATCCCTGGCAGCGCCCAAGGCCAGGCTGGACGGGGCTTGGAGCAGCCTGGGACAGTGGAAGGTGTCCCTGCCAGGGCAGGGGTGGCACTGGAGGGGCTTTAAGGTCCCTTCCAACCCAACCCATTCTGGGAGTGTTTCCTCTTTACTCAGACAGAGCAATGCCGGTCTCCTCCCCTGAGAGCACCAGACAGTAACAATTCTCTCTTCCTTCCCTCCCCTTTTCCTCACTCAGTCCTTCCCAGCCGGAGCAGAAGCTCTGCCAGGTCGCTCTGCCCGGTGGGACAAGGCCCAGACCCGAAGGCGAGAGGCCAGTCGATAACTTTGCAGGGGCTTTCCTCGGAGCCAGCTCATCCTGCCAGAGCAGGAGACGCTTTCAGAGCTAATTGAGCTGGAGGTGTTTCATTTACTCTGCCTTTAGTGGTGATATAAAACTGCTGCAGATTTTGCCGATATCCATTAATGAGAATAACTTCAGAGCTCATTGTTGTCTCAGATATCCGGATTGATTCCTGAACACAAACCCACCAGCTAGCTGACGGCACTTAAGAGCTATTGCTTCTTTCTTTTTTTTTTCCCACAATATAAAAAAAATGTTTTCCTCACTTTATTTTTAAAGCTGGAACTTAAAGGAATCCCTTTCAGAGCATTCCAAAATCATTTCATTGTCCACCATCAGTAGCGACTACATTTCATTTATTTATTCATCTCCTCACTGTCAAACAAATGCACCTTCACAGTTTTCTGCATTTATAAGGACAAACTTAAAATTATTTCCTTAGTTTTCCACGTGGCTTTTCTCAAATTCTCACACAAAACCACCTGCATTATCTCCTCTGGCAAGGTGGAAGGTACTTCTCCAACTGCGCGTAAAATAAACAAACATACCCACAACTGCCTGAGGAAAAATGTTCTCTATAACACAACTTCCAGATTGCTGAAGATGATTGAAAAAAGACTGTTTTAAAAAACAATCATGTGATATTTTTGTGACGTAATGTGAGCAGCAGGCCAAGAAGCTGACCTTTGCTATCATCTGATACTGCTTCTATTGAAAATGCCCTGAATACAATCCCAGAATCACTGAGGTTGGGAAGACCTCCGAGACCACGGAGTCCCCACCTTGTCACCAGCCCGGAGCAGTGAGTGCCACCTCCAGGCATTCCTTGGACTCCCCCAGGGATGGGGACTCCACCAATTTGAGCCACAGCTGCCCCAAATGCCCCTCATCCTGAATTTCCTCATTCCCCTGGGTAAATACGCTTGTCAGAGGTGTTAAACATGGAGTGTTACCAGCAGCATGCGCCTGTCATTCCCTGCTGTGTTATTGCACTTCTCACTGGCAGAGGGGGTAAAAACAAAATCCCCCTATGACTTAATGGTACTATTTAATTGCATTAAGAGAATTTCTTAAAACCTTAACGAAATAGATTTAATACAGACGTTAAATGAAACTGCAGCAGGGACAGAACTGAGGGCTGTTACCCAGAGAAGCTCCAGCAGCAGAGGGTTATGGTCTTTTTTAGTGCCTTATTAAAACAGCCCAGATAGGAACATTTTCAGGGACATCTTGTCACATAAATAATTGGACCATTACTTTCATACGTTGTACACTATATAAAACATTAATAAACCTTCTAAAACAGCTCTACGTTATAGAAACGTATTTTATATTCCATAAAATATTTGGAAGGTCAGGGGAAGCACCTGGGGATGAGGGATGCTGCTGGAGCCAGGAGAGGACATCACAACTGGGAGCAGCTTCAGCTTAATAAAGCAAATCAAAACACGACCCGACAGAGAGCAGGGGCTCAGAGCGGGCTCAGGCCAGAATTTTCAGTCATTATTGAATCAGAACAGCATTTCTCACCAGATAACGTCTATCAGACCGGAGATATGAGCCCCAGACAGGTCCAAAATATGTACTATGGTTTTCTGGAGTAGCCAAAGAGCAAAACAATTCAAAGTTGGGGCTGTTTCTTGCTTGACTCAGCATGTGAAAGTCATTGTCCTCACTGTGCTCTCCCGAGGAGGGCCATAAATCAGGAATAAAAGCCCACAGCCAGAGTTTCCTCCCTGTGCTGCTGTAATTTACAGAACCCTTGCAAGGCTGTGCGAGTCACTGGGCTTTGATTTAAGAGCACCCATAACCCATTGGAGCCACGGAAAAACTCTGTGTGAACTCAGCCCTGTCTGGAAGAACCCCTTCCAAACTGTCCCAAATCCAGCTGGGGATTCCAACACCACAGACAGCAAAAGCCAAAACCCAAAACAATAAAATATTCACCAGACACTTTCTTTTGAGATCAAAGGATGTGTATTTGAGGTTGGGCAACCACCAAAACCCCACATTGCTCCAACCAGGAGTTACTGGGCGTTCATTTGTCACCAAGGGCACCTCCTGAAGGCCAGCACTGATGTGCCAAGTGCTTGGCAACTGCACAGGGACGGGGCAGAAAAACAAAACCACCACAAAACTACAAATTAGTACTGGAATCCACTGGGGTTTATATTGATCTCCCTTAACAAGGGAAAGTGGGAACAGCAAACAGGGCAATTATAGAATGAATCAATCATAGAATGGTTTGGGCTGGAAGGGAGCTTAAAGATCATCCAATTCCAACCCCCTGCCATGGGCAGGGACATCTTCCACTAGACCAGGTTGCTCCAAGCCCCATCCAGTCTGGCCTGAATATTATAAATAATATTAAAACCCCCAGACATCACTTACTCCCCCAAACTGCAACACTTTGCCGAGGGAATTGTGAGATGACTCACTCCAGCCCGGCACAGGGCCGTGTATCACTGGGTACTCACCCAGGTTTCCTGTGGACCAGCAATTCCTGCTCCCAGCCCTTTGGACAAGCAGGGTCTGCTCAGGGTGAAATCACCACGCAAAGGAATGGTTTAGAAAGGCACAAAATCCCTGGGTTGGGTTCTTTCCCCCCTTGAAAACTGAAGATAACCACAGCCAACTCCAAGCCAAGAAAGAAGAGGGATTTCTTGATTTAAATTGTCCTGTTCTGTACCTGCAAAAGAATAAATATTTGTATTAATTAAATAATTAGGTAAAAATGGGAGGACAACAGGGACACAGGGCTCTCTGCACTGGTTTGTGAAGAACAGTCTCAGCTGCTGTGATATTCAGAACAATCATCTCTCAGTGGCTGAAACAAAGCTCAGGCTTTAGGAGGAAAAGAGCATCAGGACCAAGCCCATATGTTGCTCAAAAAAAAAAAAGAAAATTTATTTTCATTGCTTTTGAGCACATTTCTTTTCCAGCCAACATCTGATGGAGACAATTGTTCGTGGCTGATGTCAGTGGATTTAAGCTGCAAGTGCTTGGGGTGTCTGCGCAGGGCCAGGAGGGGGAACTGGATGATCCCTGTGGGTCCCTTCCAGCCCCGGATATTCTGTGATATTTAAATCTGATGTTTAAATCCCTGGATTGCCCAGCTGGGTGCAGAATTCAGGCATTTCGCCCCTGCTTCCCCCAGCCAGGAGCCCTAAGTGAAGCTGGAGGCATTTTCATTCTGTCGAGACAGCGAACTCTTCACTCCCACTTTCAGAACGCCTAAAAGATTTTTAAATTTTCCTTAAAATAATAATAAAAAAAATATGAAAAAGTTATTTTTCTACCATCCCCTTTTATGGTGCTTTAAGCTCTCCACCAGCTCCATGAACACGCCGAGCACGGATCCGGGAGCACACCCAGGGGACAGGCAGGGATATAATTCCTGCTGTTGTTATGGACTCGCTGACTCACTGGTGGAAGTTGCTGGGGAAGGTAATAAAAGCCAAACAGATAATGGCTGCGCTGTAGTGAAAACGTTCAGCAATTAAATTAAAACGGAAGATCTTTTATATGTGCCACATTTGCATCTTCATACCAGGCAACTCAAAAAAAAAAAAAAACAACCCATAAAGAACTAAAGAAAATATTTGAAGTTTACTTTACAAAGTGCTGAGAAAAATAAAGTCTTGCATACACGGTTTTATTTATGAAACAGGAGAAACTAAATGTATTTTTGGATAGGAATTTTAAAAGTGTTCAAATTAGGCATTTAGGCACTGGGAAAAGTGTTCCAGAAGTAACACACCATGCCAAGATTATCGACTTAATGAGGTTCCAAAAATAAATTGAATTAAAATTTTGAAGTTCAGGTAAAGTGCATTAAACGCTGGTAAATTAATAACATGCAAATTAAACAGGAGTTCTGCCTTCATAGCAAATATACATAGAAAACTTCACCTAAAATGGACAAAAATTAAAAACATCTTGAATATTCATCACATCTCCAGATCACACTGGAAAAACTATTTTCCTGCATTATACTCTCATTATAGTCTTTAAAATTAATATATAACTATCCGAGAGGGAAAATATTAGGAAAACGGAATCTGTAATAGTCTTATTAGGAATTGTATTAACTAATTAATCCTGACAAGCAACAATTTCACTCTTAATTCATAACGATTTCAATTTGAGCTCCCAAATAACTTCCTGCCACTCTTTATTTCTTACCAGTTAAGTGCTTTTTTGGACAAATGCTGACATTCCCTTTCACCTTCTTTTAGCTTAAAACCAACCCCCTTTCCTGTCACTCTCTGCCTGTGAAAAAATTTGCTTTCCCTCCTATTTTAAAGCCCCCTTTAAGTCCTGGAAGCGGATTTAAAGTCTCCCTGGAGCCTTCTGTTGCCCAGGCAGTCACAGTGTCACCCCTTTGAATCACGCAGGTTTCTGGCGGGGAGGAGCTGCAGGTTTGTTTAATGTCCTGCAGAAGGTAAATAAAGAAGGGAACGCCTTGCAGCCGCTGCGTGCGCTTGCTGAGTTTGTTTATTCCCAGCTCCCCGGACGCTGCAGGGTCCCAGGGCTGCGGATTCGCAGCAGCAAAGGACACGGACAAAGGCTTTGGGCTGACTTCTGGGACAAACAAACCCATCCGAGGCCTCGGGGCGGGGGGAAATGCAAACGGACGCTTCTGTATCCAAATATTGGCTTTCAAAACAAAGGCTTGCTCAGATTACTCAGGTAATTCAAATTATCAGGGCACTGGCAAAGGGAATTCCTGGAAACTTTGGCTATCAGCTGAAGGAAACAGAGAGGGACCCTCGGAGGGGGTTAAATGTCCAGCAGAGCTGTACAAACACTGTGTGAGATATGAAGGTTCACAGGCGTTTAGAAAGCTGGGTCTGGCTGTGCCGGGCTGTTCCTCTGCATCCCTGAGCTTTGTGCCACAGCAGGAGTCTGGTTTTCCCTGGAGCTGGCCGGGATCCGAGGGAGCTGGCTGGCCCTGAGGCCTGCCCTGGGCTAAAGGCAGCCTCCAAACCATCCTCCAAATGGGCTGGCAAATCCTGCGGGGGCCGGAGGGGAAATAACACCCAGAGGCTGCTGGAGACCGGGCTGGGGACGGCACCGAGCCCCTCATTCCAGCCACGGATAACCGAGCGCTCTCCGTGGTGCTCAACAGCGTCCCTCGAAACATTCCTGCCGGCATGGAAGGGCTGGATAATAGAAATAATAACTAATATTTACTAATGGCTGCTAATTGCAGAATTAGTGTCAGGGTAATGAGACTCACAAAACATAATGGTGTCCCTAGAAGACACACCTGCTGCTAGCTCAGAAATATTCCCAGCTTTATAGAGCTACCACTCAATTCAGTGCACACAAAACCTGAGGAAAGACAACAATTAGTCCCCTCCTCTTCCGTGCTTAAATGAGGAAAAGTCACCAACTCTCTGTGAGACAGAAATGACAGCAAAATCTAAATCTGTGCCTCCATCAGCTTCAGGCCATTCCCCTCTGTCCTGTCACTGCAGGACCCTGTGATGGGGCACACTATATATAAAAAATATATATATATATACATATAAGTGCATGTATGCACATAGATATATACATAAATAGCTGCATCACGAAAGTGTCTTTTTCATAAAACAGAAATTCCCAAGTGCCTGGAAGCCAGCTCATAAAATAGTGACGTTATTCATTTGTAATACCTTGGAATTTAACTTGGTTAAAATATTCCTCTCCTCACGGTGGGAGTTGCTCAGAAATGTGTCTGGGCACTGGACAGCCCAGCGCTGGTCCTGCTCTCCCCTCGGGAAGTACTTGAGATGTTTTATTGATCAGACCTTTGCCGCTCCAGAGCTCCGTGGCCCGGCACAGCCCCCAGGCTTCCCGAGGAGCGTTTGTCGGGGGATGCAGGCAGACAGGATTACAGGACAGGTGCGAGGCCTGAGCCCTTCCGATCGCTCCCTCGGGCACGGCTCTGCTGAGGAGTTCCTGCCCCGCTCCTTGGCAACGAGCAGCAGCTTCCAGGGATCACTCAGCACACCTGAGAGAAAGGGGAGCCCGAGAGTTTGGAACTCAGGCACGGGGTCAAGCTGAATTTGTAGCTGCACATGCAAGTTCTGCACTGCTAAGTGCACCCAGAGTTTGCCTCTGGAATTCCAAATGAAATGTGCCCAGTGTGAAGCCTGTACACAGATTTTTAACAACTGCGGCAATACTTACGTCCCCTTTTTCAAAGGGATTTGTGCACTGGTGGGAGAAATTCCATGTGATTCCACAGACATCTGGGCACTTCTGGAACTCTGCTGTTGTATCATCATTGATCTCAGCCTTCTCCTGTGACATAAAACCTGATCTTGGACATGAATAACTCTGAGAAATAACAGCAGATTTGAGATTGTGCACGTTATATTTAATATTAAATAAAGCTCAGCATTTCCCTCTTTCTTCCTCCTCTGCTTTATAGATCCAATAACATTTATCTGCATTCCAGATGTCAGGAGAAGAGGAACTGATGTTTGCAAGGCATTTGCAAATGAAAAGCATTATATGAATGTAAGGTAAGCTCTTATTGCTAGAGTTCCTTGAAGCTGGTAATACCATTACACCCCCAGGAATGCTGGACAGCCTCTCATAATGAACTATTATTCTGCACAGTGAATAATGGAATTATGCAGAAGCAACAGTTTCCTCTTCTCCTGGACTAGCAGCACCTGAAGTGGGTTTCTCTGTTCTTCTCCAAGACACGTGCGCTGCTTCCAGTGGGACACTGTGTTCTGGGAAAACAATATTCCCACAAATATTCCAAATGCAAATGAAAAACCTTTGCTGCTTGAGACTATCCTCTAAAACATGGCATCAGGAAAGGGAAAAAAAAAAAGATAATAAGTTCAGATTGGTTTCTATAAAGGAATTGTTCCCTGGGAGGGTGGGGAGGCCCTGGCACAGGGTGCCCAGAGCAGCTGTGGCTGCCCCTGGATCCCTGGCAGCGCCCAAGGCCGGGCTGGACGGGGCTTGGAGCAGCCTGGGACAGTGGAAGGTGTCCCTGCCCATGGGATAGATCCTTAATGTCCCTTCCAACCCAAAGCAGTCTGGGGTTCTGGGGTTATCTGTGGTGAACTGTACCCAGCCATCAGTGCAGGGCCAACACGCAGAGCCTGTGTCAGCTACAGGCACAGAGGGATGCTGGCTACAGTTTTTGAAACATAAATTAATAAGAGGAAATAAATAAGAATCCAAGAGAAATCAAAAGCACTGGACTGCAACAAAAGTGCATCAGTCTGATCTAAATATCCTCGAAGCCAAGCAATCAAACTTGGCCAAGTCTTCCAGCTGATTTTGGGAACCACCAGCTGCTTATAAAGAACGGGCCCCTGAGGGCCCATCAGTAATGTGAAAATTTAATGAGCTCGCTTTGGGCATTCCTGGCATCATCTTCCAGGGATGAGAACTGCAAACTTCTGCTTCCAGATTACTGATATCTAAATGGCTTTTCCCCAGAAACTGTCTAAACTCAAAGTACTTAACAGAAGCTGATGAAAACTCAAGTGCTGCAGATGCTGGCACCTGACCTGGGGCCAGCCAGGCTAAGGAGAGCCAAGCTGCTGGACACCCTCAGGACACCCAGCTGGAGCCTGGCCCTGCTGGCTGCTGCAGCTCCACCACCCCTCTGCTTTCCTGTCATTTCTTCTGAAAAGAAGCTGGTTTGGGTTGGGACGCTGGATGAGGTGTTTACACATCTCTTGGTGACCACCACGGGGCTCACCTTGCTCAGGAAGAGATCAGATGAACACATGGATCGGGATTCATCTCCCTGCACACAGGCCTGGCTGTGCTGGGGGCAGAAATTCATCTCCCTGCACACAGGCCTGGCTGTGCTGGGGGCAGAAATTCATCTCCCTGCACACAGGCCTGGCTGTGCTCATGGACACAGTGCTGGGGGCAGAGACTTGTGCTGATGCTCGGAGTTCCAGCAGATAAAACCTCTGAACTCAGTCTCCTACTGATGGAAAGAAGAGTCTCAAAGGCAGCACTAGGATGCTTTTTTTCCCTGGGGGATGTCACTAGGGATATTCTAGCTGGCACAAAAGCAGATTGGAGTGTTCCATCCTCTGTTTTCACTCCTCAGTCAGAGGCGCTCAGGTGCAGCTCACCTGGAGCAGGCAGGACCTGTCCTCACTTCCCGGGAGCCGAACGGGTGCAGAATTTCCATTTCCAAGTCACGGCAGCACAACCTCCCTGCCGTGCTGAGCCTGCAGCACATTTGGGCTCAGCAAACCCCCTGTGATGCTGAGCAGCACTTCCCCACGAAGGCCAGAGCCAGCAGTGATAAGAAATTAAAGCGGAGGCGCCGTCAGGCCGTGATGAATTTCCAGCCACGGCGGGTCAGGCCCTCTGCTTCCTGCTGTCACTTCCACTGACGCCTTGCATTTGCTCCTACATAATCCCGCTGTGCCTCTCCCCAGCTGCAGGGAAGGGATTTTTACACTTCGGAAGTCTCTGCAGAGATTAATGGCTGCTCTTCCCTCGCAGGGCTCAGCTGGCCTCGCTCCCCTCGCAGGCCCCGCTCCGAGGGGGGCTGGCACGGGCGAGGGACAGCGACAAGGATTTTACAGCATGAGGCTGATGCCTCCAGGAGACACAAATTAGAGATTTAGAAGCCTGCTTGGGCCATATTTCTGCCAGGCCTTCCAGGGGACAAGGACACGATTTAGCACCTCTGGCTCCAGACAACAGGGGACCACAAGAGCTGAGAGTTGTTCCTTTTCTGAGCATCCTCGCTGTGAGGAGAGGCTGAGGTTGATTTGGTTTTCCGTTTTCCTTCTACTTACACAACCTGTATTTAAGTTTGCCCTAAACAAACTGCAGATTTAACTTTGCCCTAAACAAATACTGCAAGGGACAAAAGCTTTCCCTCAGTGTCCAGAGAGCTCAAAAGAGAAAAAGGAAGCCAAGCATTCCTGTAGATATATTTGTGACAGACACACAAATTTTCTAACAACATGAAATTTTGGACTTTTTAAGTAGTGCCAAGCTCAGAGGCAGAAGGTTCCATAGGATTAAAAACACCAGTAAATCCTTTTCCTACTGTAAGGTCATTGAAACTTGTGCCTGTAGATACATTACACAAAGATTTCTGTATAAACACTCTATTGCCTTTGTCTCTAACTTGTTTTTCCTTTGCCTTTTTAGTGCATGAAATAATTTTCAAATCATTAGATACAATAAATTCTTCTAGATGTTTACCACATCCTTAGAGCTCTGCATCCTTGTCTTCCTCCACAATTTTCCTTTATTCAATCTGAAATCTAAATCATAAAAATAATAACCAGGAAACAGCATTAAAATCTCATTGTCTGCTCTGCAAAATCCGTGACATTTAACTCAGTTCTCTGTGACCACCTGCTGTTGTAGATTTTCTCCACAGAGAAATGACTGAAAGTTATTTTATGAGGATTTTTGGTTTCATAAGAGGAGAATTGCCAGTAAAAGAGCTCTGAGAGGAATTGCACCCCTAAGATCAGCCCAGTCCCTGCAGCAGCTCAGCTCTGAGTTGTGCCATCGCCGTACCTGCCCTGCTCACGTGAGACCTCTGCCTTCTTCCTCCCAGAAACACGGGATGGGAATTGTCCCCAAGTGGACCATATGGATATGGTGCCGTGGCAGCTTTCAGCATGACAAACCTCAGAGCAAACGGCCACGAGATTCAGAGCTCCCTTGTATAAAATATATTTCTAAAACCTATGAAGTTACCTTGAGGGAGTGAAAGTTAAGCTGGATTTTCAGCCATCGCAGGCAGCAGATTCCTGATCCATTTACCTCACGGGATAAAACACCACACCAAGGGTGGCAGGAAGAAAAACACACAGGGATTATTTTACAACTCACAAAGCCAATCTGAGACCAGGGTAGTGACCACCCAGAACGTCTGGTCAGCAGCAACCCCTGGCGCAGAGTCCAGCTGGGAGGGTCACCCGCTCCTTGGGCAGCCCAGGGAGCACAGAGCTGTTTCTCTCAGCATTTTGGAGAGCCACAGAAAAGAGGAGCTGCCTGACTGGAACAGGATCCTGACACAGCTCTTTGGTGGGGCAGAGCATTCACAGTCAACAACCACAGATCACAGCTCTCCAAACCACGCAGGCGCACAAGGGGCTGGGCATCCTTTGCGCATCTCAGGTCTCCAAAGCAGCACACACACAAACACAGCACGGAAGGAGCTGTAACGAGAAGAGATTTCAGATATAGTGAAGAATACCTGAAAACCCCTCAATATGACACCCCTCCAGAGCTGTTATAATTTTGGTAAGAAATGCCAACTCTCATTTAAGTTATGAGAAGTTAAAACCAGATACCACCAGCCACAGTCCTGTGCTGAGGTCAGTGTGCGTTGGCCTCCGTGCACCCACGACTGCAGCAAGCAGGAATCTGGGGTATAAAGGAGTGCACTGTGTTTTTTCAACACGAGTTTCCCATTTCATGCCCATTCCATTCTCTGTTACAGAATTGTTCCCACAGCCACAGAGATCTACCACATCTAAAAGCACAGCATGCAATCAAATTAATTTTTGAATGTGGAGGAAATCAGGGAGTCTTCAGTGCAGATTTCAGAGCTGAGCTGGGTTCTGAGGTGCGTAATAAGATTCACAGCACTCCTCTAACAACACAGATCAAACATTTACTGCAGATGTGCTGGAGGCCATGAGGAGACCCAAATGCAGCAGCTCCACGTGCACCTGCACCCCCTCGCTCCAACACCTTTCCATTTCACTGCTGCTGGAGAAAAAGGCCTCGTTTATTTGAAATATGTTTATCCTACCTTGCTGCAGGCCAGCTCTCTTCAGGATTTCCTTTCTGCTTGTGGCACCCTGGCTGAATTTTAGAGGTGATCTCTCCAAATTCCCCTGTCTGGATGCTGTCCAGGAGCTCAGCACAGCTCTCCTGTGCCAGTCGGATGTGCCAGCGTTACAGATGTCATCTGCCAGCGGGGCACGCTGTGCCAGCTCCTCCTGCCGTTTGCAGATGTTCTGTAAGTGCTCACCAGTGATGAGAACCTGGAAAAATCCAGCAGCACCATCTTGGGATAACGGGTGGCTGCAGTTTGCAAACTGCCATCCAAGGTGGATAATGGACTTGGCAAAGCACAAGCTGGAAGGGAGCAGAGTCTTCACAAAAAGCAGATTGGAGGCCATTCACCCATCCAAAAAATGCTGGCATTGGCACCCAACCTCCTCTGCAGCCAGACAACCCCAGGGAGCATCACGTGGGCACCTTGAAGGAAAAATTCACAACTTCAAGCGAGCCCAGCTCCAGATTTTAAGTTTTTTACAACAGATCGTGGCTTAGTGCAGAGCTGGGACGAGGCCCAGCACTAAGTTCCCCCAGGGGAAGCAGCACAGCCTGGCACAGCACCCGGCAGGGCTGGGGATCCAGCTCCAGCTGCACTTCACCGAGTGCATCTCCCATCATGGTCTATCCCACTTGCACCATCACAGTCTGATCGTTACAGGACAAATCCTGCATCACCTCGGATGCTCTGCTTCAGCTGCAGGTGCCTCCGCTGCTCTAACTGCTGCGTGCTAGCTGAGAAACATGGAATGCCAGACTGGCTGGGGTTGGAAGGGACCTTAAAGCCCATCCAGTGCCACCCCTGCCATGGCAGGGACACCTTCCACTGTCCCAGGCTGCTCCAAGCCCTGTCCAGCCTGGCCTTGGGCACTTCCAGGAACCCAGAAGCAGCCACAGCTTCTCTGGGAATTCCATCCCAGCCCCTCCCCACCCTCCCAGCCAGGACTTCCTTCCCAGTATCTCATCTAAATCTACCCTCCTTCAGCTTAAAGCCATTATTTGTTACTTCATAAGTAACCTTTTCCATTCAAACGCCTCCTTTCCATTCTGCCTCACAGCACTGAGTCAAAGAGCTTTGTGCACCCCTGGAACAGCCATTCCTTCGCCTTGCTCTGGCCTCTCATGCAGAGCAATTTTTTATCTCCATTATTTAGCACTTACAGCATCAGATGTTGTTTTCCAACACAGAAGAGGAAGAAAACCAATGAGAAAGGGAAGAAAGGGGAAAAGAGAATTCCAGGTCTGGGTTATTATATGCCAAATTTCTACTCAGAATAAATTCTCACAATGGATCGCATTGCAAATGCTGACAGACTCTTAATTGGAGTTCCACAGAGCTCATGCACAGCTACAGAGCAACCATTTGGAAATGTCTTGTTTAAAATACATTGAGGTTATTCAAAGCAGATATTGATATTCTCGTGTAGTACGAGATGCCAACAACGCCTCGCAGGCATCTCCGAGCAGCAGAATCCTTTCCAGCAGCAGGTGGGATGAAATGCTGACAAATGGGGTGGAAGCAGCACACAGGAATAAATTCCATAATATCCTATTTGTTTCCCCAGCCCGGCTGCTTGTGTTGTTATTTTTCAGGAGCTGGCAGCTGAGAGCGGCCGAAGCACAGCCCATTCCCGCGGCTCCGTCCCACGGGAGCTTGGCAGCAATTTGGGCTGGGTGTGCTCCCCCCAGGAAAGCACAAAGTGTCCGTGGGGACACGGCGCTGCCTGGGGCAATAAATGCTGATGAACAAAGCTCTGCTCTTCCTTCAGAGCAGCTTTGCAGGGCAGGTTTATTAACGACAGCACCGCCGCCATCCCCGAGAGGGAAAAGCTGGCAGCTCCCGCCCGGCACTGTCCCACTGCTCCCGTGGGTGCCTCGTCTTTGCTGGCACGCGAGGGACAAACAGCTCCTGTCATGCCCAGACCCAGCCTCGCAGGGCAGCAAAACTGCTCCTCTAAGGATTGATTCAGACTGTATCAGGTGTACTTACATCTGGGAAGAGCCAAGGTATAAAATCCTGACTAAGGCAGAATGAAGTAGCAAAGGAAAAAAATCGACACCAGGTTTTCAAAGTCTGTAAATTACAAAAAAAAATAGTGATTTTGTTCTACAAATCTTGTTTGGGACCCATGCAGGGAGGACTTCAAACACCTAAAGAGAAGCTCTTGAGGAGAACAAGCTCTTTGCAGAGCTCTGATTCTGCACGGTTCGGGCTCGGTGGGAGCTTTGCCAGTTCCTTGGCTTGGCCGGATTTTGGCCAGGCACCACGGCAGGTTTGCTCATCATTTATCATTATGTTGTCTGAGCTCGTGTTGCCTTAGCCATGAAATGAGACAATAAATATTTGCCTCCCTCCCACAGCTGGGGGAGGTTTAATAAGCTCCAGCCTGTTTGCTGTCTGTGGGAATGCCAAGTGTGGAATTGCCTTGCAGTGGAGGAGCAGCTCAGCAGTAAATGCAAAGGTCGGGTAAACTGTGCTCCAAATGACCTCTGAGAGGTTCCCTAATCCATGACTGTTAAATCATGGAAGGGGGTTTGGTGTTGTCATCACACAGAGTAAACAAAGATGAATTTACCCCAATACAGACACATAAAGGAGCCAAGGGCACACTGGCCAGGGTGCCAACTGTCCTTGAATGGAAGGTAAGCTCTATACTAGGATTTTTTAAATTTAGAAATCACAGAATCCCAGAATTATGGAGGATGGAAAAGACTTCCAAGGCCATCGAGTCCAACCTGTGCCAATGCCCACCTTGTCCCCAGCCCAGAGCTCTGAGTGCCACCTCCAGCCCTTCCTGGGACACCTCCAGGGATGGGCACTCCAAACCTCCCTGGGCAGTTCCAAGGCCTGACCACCCTTTCCACGAGGAAATTCCTCCTGGTGTCCACCCTGAGCCTCCCCTGGCCCAGCCTGAGGCCGTTGCCTCTTGCTCCTGTTGGCAGGAATGCTGCTCCCTGCCACCACAGGAAGGTAAAGTCAGACCAGAATCCTTATAAACAGAATTCTGCTTTCTTCTGTAAAATATTCTTTTCCATTTTTCCTCTAACCTGTCCATCTAAGCCTTCTTGGCACCCCATTTCTCCATGCAGCACTTCCTCACAAATGCTGTCCATTAAGAGAAACTGGATTTGCTCAATCTGAGCTCAAACAGCATTTATTGCAGATCCCGGAGGGAATGTTTCTCCTCTCAGGTTCGGGGAGGGATGGGGGGACAGGACACGATGGACATTGAGCATCCTCAGTGTTTCTGTACATACAGCAAAATAAATTAAGCTGAGGAGAAAATGAAGCAATTTTTTTGTGAATTTCCAGAAGGGGGTTATGAATAATGCTCTTTGAATTCCAGGATGAAAAGTGACTGAGCACGAGAATCAGGATTCTTCTGTCAAGCTGATTCTTTCAGGAAAGGAAGCAGAGAACATTCATCCTCTCTGTGCTGGATGCACTGAAAAACTCATCTTTAGGGAAAACATGGGTACATTTCACCTTGCTAGAGAAATATTAAAGGAAAATGCCCTCATTGTCCTCTGTAGTCCTCCTCAAAAACCCATGGGCTGCCACAGCTCAGAAAATCTGCAGGTACCCACAGGCTCTGCCCTCCTGGAACCACTTCACCCTAAAGAGCTTCACCATCATTTCCACAGCAATTAAATTGAGATTTGTGACTCAAACGTCCAGAAAAGCTGTTTCACAAGTGATTTAAACCCACGTTTAAGCACAGACATTCAGAACGTGCCCAGACCCCTGGTATTTAGTGTGACACAGTCTAACCAACACAAAATCCAGAATAATGCAGTCAAATCCATTTCATGTAGTGAGAGTCCCGGTTTATGGGTTGAAGGGTTAAAATGTCTTCAGCCTTTGCTTTACTCAAGCACAGAATATTAATGCTGCCTCAGAGCAAACATCACTTATCTTGTCTCTTACTATTGCAGGTTTTAAGTCTCACTACAATCATTTGATTACACTACAAGATGTGCATTTAATGCTCAGCATTACCTGTGGGTTTCTGAAACAAAATCACATTTTATGCGTTTTTACATATCTAAATTGTTCTTTTTTTGTTGCTGTGGTAGAAATCCTACTCACTCAGAAGCAGTTTGCCTTTGAGGGGAGCAAGGACAGATTATTCCCCAGTGCTGGTGTGCCCTTGCACAGAATTCAGCTCAAAAGTTGCCCAAATATTTGGGGTCAACTTCAGAGAAGTGTTTTCTACTTTGCAGGATAATAAAGTCCTTTGCAGTAACAACCATGGGACTAAGTGACAAATACAACTTAATCAAGGGAAAATCTATTTCAAACAGAAGATAAATTGCCTCAGGCCTTGGTAATTATCTCTCTGGGATTAATAATCAACTCTAATTTAATAATTGGCTTAATATTTCCTTTTTGAAATTTTCAATAATTAACCTGCAATCTCTCAAAAATAATATTCCCAGGCACTTCACAGAGTCATGTTATTTAATGAAGACAAGGTTAGATAAGCTGTCACTGGAGAAAAAATCAAAGGGTAAATTATAATCCTTAGAAGGCTTTCACAACACACAAATCTGTAGGGAGCAGGTGCCAGGAGTGCTGGCATTCCACGTGTGGGACCAGCAGGAGGAGGTGCTGGGATGCCTAGAGCCAGGCTTTAAACCAAAGGCAGATTAACCTCTAGGAGCAGTGAGGGGAGAGTGCAGCCCCACATCCCAAACCCTGTTCCCACAAAGCTCAGACTTGGCTGCCCTGCATGTATCTGGTAGTTTGTTTTCCATGGGAGTCCACTCAGTGTTTTCTCCTGGCCAGCTACGGCAGTGCATTATGAAAAGCTGAATATAAAAAATGTTTTCATACCAGAGCAATGCAGGGGCTGCCAAAGGTTAGGAAATAATCAGATGATGCTGGAGAAGTGCTGGCCCTTCTGCAGTGGGGTCTGGCCATTTTAAATACATTCGTGGCTGAACTGCTGAAGGTCATCCCTGGATATTTCAGTATTTTCTTTTCTTATAAAGGAGCTTCAAGCCACACAATATATTCTATGTGGAACAAAATCTGATAAAGCATTTAAAGATCCTTAGCTCAAGGCACGACCTGAGCAGAGGCAGCCGGGGCACAGACCCTCAGCTTGTGGAGGCTGATCTACTGCAAGGCCTCGGGGCTTCTCCAGCATTTTCTAGAGCTGCCTGATGGTTTTCCTGACGCTTGTGGGGGTGCCCATCTGAAGGGCCTTTCGTTCTACAGCTTTGACATCTGCTGATGTTTACTAGAAAATCTCATTCTGAAAGCAAATTACAACACAGAACCTCACCGTGCCTTTTGTGGTGTCACCCATTAACTTTATATATAACATATCAACTTACAACTTATAACTAACTTATAACAGCAATTCTGCTGAGAAATGGGTTTTCCTTTCACCAAATAACAATCCTCTCCACCAGCATGACAGGAAGGGCTCTGATTTCACGTGGCCCTGCCAAAGCCTCTCACCCCCAGAGCAGCGAGAGCTCCCACGCTGTTCCGAGAGATTGGGAGCGGAGCTCGGCGTCCCCAGGTGTGGCACGGGGACACGCCAGAGTCAGGGGCTGCTCAGTTGCAATAAATGTGCTTCTCTCACACTGGCATAAAGTAATTGCAAATCTGAAAACCTGAGGTGGAAAGAACAGGCTGAAATAACTCCGAAATCTCTGACCAAGCTCACCCGCAGGACTGAATTATTCCCTCCTTCAGCTTTGTGAAATCAGCCCAGATGAGGTATTTTGGATGAGATTGGCTGGATCGTGTTAACTTTTTGTCATGGTTTATTTCAGGGAAGTTGGGTCTCTAAAGTCGGCTTGAATTTGGAACTTTAGCAGTACTTGCAAAATTAAAATGTACTTTTACGAGAAGGTCTGTTCATTTATTTTCTAATATCATTATGAAATCTTATCAATCCAGAAATCAGTCACCACCAATTTTATAAATAGAGAAAATGATAAAAATAATTTAAGAATCAGTCTCCTTACCTCAGTTATGCCTTAGTCTGCTTTAAACTCCACTTCCCTATTGAGCTGTTCCTATCACACAGTGCTCCTTTGCCCAAACAGATCTGGTATTCCAGGATTCCTCACAGAAATATGTTGATTTTTCCCTTTTTTTTTTTTTTTACCTGTTTATGTTAGTTTTCCTCTTCACGTGCATTTGCAGCCTCTGAAAGGAAAAAGTGTGCAGAAAAAAAGGTGAAAATGTTTTTAAGACCTCTAGCAATCAATAAAAGCAAGGCTCCAGAAAGCAGTGTGTTCCCTCCTGCACTGCCTGCCCTGGAAATATTGATAGTGTTGTGGGAGAGCTTTTTTCCTTCCTGCTGCCTTTTGAAAATACAGATAATATGAATGTTCCCATTAGCAAGAAATATGTCACATCAAAATTAATGATATTCAGCCAATAACAATGCAGCTCTGGCTGTCAGGTTAACTCAATTCCAGGGCAGCAGAGCAATTCTGCCACCCAAACCTCATTCAGAGACAGAGATGGATGCAGGTGATTCTCGCAGGCTGCAGAGCCTTGAGGAGTGTGCCCAGTGATGAACTGGAGCCTTCCACAAAACCCTTTTATTCCAGTGCTGGGCACCCTCCTGATCCCACACCTGCAGCAGCTCCCGGGGAAATGAGGGAAGTGGGAATGTTGTTACTTCACCTCCTCACCGGTTAGAAAGGGTCAGGATCTGCTCTGGGTGTTTGACCATTTTGCTTCACTCAGTTTTAGGTCTTAAAAGCAGACCCGTGTCTTCAACAAAATATTTGACTCCTTTTTATTGAAATATTCAGCAGCAAGTTAAACACTTGTTAAGTTAAGACAACTGAGAGAAAAGATTTTTTTGCTTGCCTTTCTTATTTAAAAATACTCTCAAAAGATAAAAATGTGTTCACAGCTTTGCTGAACTGCAGCAAGACCAGACTGGAGGTACCTGCTACAGCCTCCAAGAGTGACATTAAATCTTTATTCTGAAAAAGGTTATGGACAGATCAATGCTCCGGGGTGATTAAGTGACTAAATCATTTCAGATGAGCAGCAGATGTTTCACTGACGGGCAGTGGACAAAGGGAATCTGAAATGAGGCTGCAAACTGAGGTGCCCACAATGACACTGGCACAGATCTTGAATACTCTGGGTACAACAAGAATGTGACATTGTGACAAATTAGCAATGCCAGCAGCTCCTGTGGTACGAAATCCAACATTAACGACCATAAAAATACAGCTATCCATGCTCCAGACACTTTAAATGTTTCCTGAAGTTGCCAGTGGTGTTTTGGGAAGTGCCCAAGCATTTATCCCGTTGATATGATTAGATAAACACCTCTGGAAATTCTATTTGGTGCCTTCAAAAACAAGGCTGCTGGAGCTGGTTTGATGAATGCAGTAACTTTTAGTTCAATCTAAATCTCCTCCCAGACTAAATTGCTCCTTGCCAGGACTAACCTGGTTTAAATATTGCAGTTTAAATTCAGAATTTATACCTGGAAAAAATCCTTCTGTGCTTAGGAAACAGGTTTTCTCCTCCAACTCTCTTCTGAGTTTTCTCAGCTCCAACTCTTGTGGCATCCCAGCCTTTTCGTGGCCAGAGTTTCCTGCAGATCTCTCATTGCACTGGGAATTCTTGATGATTTCCTTTGCATTTCCACTGGCAATGTTAGGTGTGGACTGAGCCGTGTGAGAAAAGATCTTTTCTCAGTTTCACTCCCAGTGAGCAGCACTGGTTCCCGTTCTCCACCCAGGCAGAATTCACAGGCCAGACACAGCAATTAACACCCGCCAAGGAGGCAGCCTGGCACAGCGAATATGGCTAAAATCACATTTGGCTGAGGATTACCGGAGCTTTGGCTGGTTTAAATCAGCACCCCCTGAATGTCACCTTGGAGGGGATGGAGTGCTGAGCCCCCAAATCTGGCAGCAAACACACCACGTTCCCACAAGAGCCAGCTCTGGAGCAAGACTCGGGATCCACCCCCAGGAATAAACACCTTCCCATGGAAGATCGCGTTGTTAACGAGTAATACAATGAATTAATAAAATGAAATCTGACAGCAATGGCTTCAAAGCAAAGACTCAGAGCGTCTCCTTGATGTTCTGTGAGCCTGCTCTGCCCCAAGGCTCTCGGGGGGTGTCCCATCCATCTCCAGGAGCAGATCCCAGGGAGCAGAGCTCACTCTGGAGATCAGAACTTCCCCCGGAGCCTTCCTTTGCCTTTGACAATCCCACTGTTGTTTCAGGGAAGATTGCTTCGCCAAGCCCTGCAAGTGAGACTGAAAATATGGGGAAAACAAACAGTAAATTGTTATGAGGAAAACACAGAATTAGGTGTGAAATTGCTGTGGACTCACTACAATTTCAAAAACCTATTTGGCTGCTACCACTAGAGAGTGATCTTCCAATATTTCCCTTGCTTTAGAACAAGCACGGTTTGTTTTGCAGTATTTCTGCAAAAAGAAAATTACTCCTGATTATACTCTCTGCAGGAATCTATTTTTGAATCCATTTCTTCTTTTTCCCCCCTCGCCTCTTTTTTTTGAAGTTCAAATATGCTCTTTTCAGGCTGACAGTAAAATCAGGAACTGATTGGAGCAGTTCTGAATAACAAAATCATCTCAGAAGCCAAGAGACGATGGGAGAGGTATGAATGTAAACTAAGGAGCTCCTGGTTTTACACCTGTAGTACAGCACACAAAGTCCAAAAGAATCAAATTATAATTCCATTTTTGTTTAATCAGTGAAATATATTTATTTTTATACCAAGTGTCTGAGTTTTTCTGAGCCACATTTGTTTCATGAGCCATAAAGAACAACTGTTTTCTATCCGAGAATAAGATTTAAACAACCAGATATTTTATTTATTCATTATATTTAACCACGAGCATTTCTTGGGTAATTGTTCACTATTTAGGATCTGTTTGATTGCTCTTTGACCCCACACTCAAATATAAATTAACTTCATCCACAGATATCGTTGGGACTGTTAGAACTGAGTGAAGGGATCAGGGCAGTGCTTTGGAAGGTGTCATAAGTCATGGAATTATTAAGACTGGAAAAGACCTTTAAGATCATGAGTCCAACCTTCTCCATCTCCGGAACAATGGAGTAAGGACTAAAACAGTATCAAAGCTGAGATATGGAAGAACTAACTACTGCTGTTGCTTCATGAATATTTGATGGCAATATTAAAATATAATAATCACCTCTTCTAGACCCAGCTCCGCTGAAATGCCAACGAGATCAAGGTGATTAAAGGCACCACAATGTTCATTAAGGCTCAAATACCAGCACCAGTGATTTCTTTTCCATCACAATTACACTGAATTATTAAAATACATATTCCATATGTTGTACATAAAAGTTTTACCTGTGCAGACTTTGCTGGCATAAAAATGCAGATTTTAATTTTGGTTATCAATACAAGTGAAGTTGAGACCCCATCAGAGAATGTTGTCTTTCAAAACATTTTTTCATTGCCACATTAAAACTTGGAATGAACTGGCAAAGCAGCTCTACTTACAATTAAGCAAAGCAGCCAAAATCCTCCATGGAGAGTGAGCAGGAACTTTCCAAAACTGTTCGGGGCACCACTTCCACACTGAGAAAATATCTCCATGTGTTTTCATTTGAAATATCCACAATTTTCATACCTATTTTGTGCATGGCCTTGTGAACATCCCCTAATTTCAAAGAAAATAAAAACCAGGTAAATTTACAGAAAAAAATCACACTATTTAAATACAATTTTTGAAGCTTTTGGACCCCTCAGCTCTGAAATGTTGTCAGGCAGCTCTGAGTTACACACATTCCTGAAGGAATCTATTTCTCTAGTTAAACACTGGTGTAACAGACGGATCCATTTCCATCTTTGACACACCTTTAATTCCAGGTAAATGCCGAGCCCGCGCTGGTACCACGGTGACTGTTCCACGCCTCTCCCCATCTCCCGCAGCTCCAGGGGTTTGTGGGACAGCTGTGTGTGGATCCAGCCCCTGGCTCATGGGGGACACCGGGACTCATCCCCAGGCCCGGTTCTAACACCGGCTCCACATTCCCCCTTTTCCAAGGACCACGCTTCCTTTTTGACCAGCCAGTGAGGCAAGGACCATCACTGGTGCTGTAGGGGTTTACGGGAAAGGGGGAAAACCCCAAACCACCCACTGTGCTGGGTGGGGCGTCCCAGAAACTCGGGGTTTGCCCAAAGGTGAAGAGGCAGCAGCAACTGCAGACAGAGAATTGCAGAAGTGCAGCAGGGCAAGGCACGAGGGCTCCGTGGAGGGGAAGGGCTCTGTCAGCTCAACCCTGCTCACCTGGGGTGGAGCTGCAGCCCCTGAAGAAATTCCCTGGGAATTGCTTCGAGTTCCTGCAGCAGCCACTTCACTGTCACTGCATTTCATGAGGCAGCCAAACCCAAACTGAGCCAAGTGACTGGCTCCTGCTGGCTCCAGCAGCTTGGCCAGCTCCTTAGGGATGGTGCTGGAGGGAAGCACAGGTTGGTCACGTTTTCACTCGGAGAAATGCTCCAGCTGGGATAAAAGATTCCATTTCTCTTGCTGAGCTCTGTGAGCTTTAATGCCTTTGTGCAGTGGTGCTCTTCCTTTCATCTTGAGCACATCTTTCATCCCAGAGCTGTTCAGGGGAGATTAAAGAAGGAGACAGGAGGTTAATCAGACCTGACAAACTTGGTGGTGTTCTGGGACGGAGCCACAGCGCTGGTGGCAAAGGGAAGAGCGAGTGGCATCAGCTAGCTGGGCTCGTGCAAAGCTCTGGGTGCTGCCCACGTGACATCCTCATCTCCAGACTGCAGAGACTGGATCCGATGGAGGGACAGCTCGGGGATAAGGAATTGCCTGCTCCAGGAGCTCTATGTCCATGCAGGGAGAGCAGTGAGCAGCGATGTTCCTCGGGATTGGGACTGGCACTGTGTGACATCTCCCACGGTGACACAGACCGTGGGATGGGATGGGACACCCTCTCCAGGTATCCCAAGACACCGAGGTGGGTGGTGCTGGAGGGGAGGGATGCATCCAGAGGGATCTGGACAGCTTGGATTCCCTGCCTGCACCAGTGCTTTGTCTCCTTAGAAGTAACTCCGTGGAGACAGTAGGAATGTCCTGGCTGGATTGTCACACTTTCTGGATGCCACAACTCTACCCATTCCCACCGGGATTACTCTTCCTTCTGCTTTATTCCTCCTGCTCTTTTGTTGAATTGCAAGGTAGAAAAAGTGAAGGCCATTCATAATTCAGAGCTGCAGAAACAAAAACATCCTGAGGGCTGCGAAGTCTAGACAGACAACAAACGAAGTTTGGGCAGACCATCTTTTCTCGGGGCTCTCTTTAAGGACTCAAACATCCCACTTTTCCATCAAAATCCTTTTGACCTTAGTTTTGTATGTCTTTAGCTCAGTTTCTGGGGACTTTTCTACAACTGTGCCTGTATCGGGCATGAGACAAGTCCCAGAATTGTGCTGGGATGGGCCTGGAAGAATTTGAAATGGCAAAATTCAAGGGGAGAAATGTGGTCAATCTAAGGGGCACCAGGGCCTGGGGTACAAACCACAAACCCACAGGTATCAGACCTGCCTAGACAGGAAAATCTATGGCTCAGAAGTGCCCCAGGCACAGCTAAAAATCACTTTAACCCCCACTGTGGGCACTCAGAACTCCACAGAATTTTAGGGTTTGCTTTTTTAATTGCCTTTAGAGACTTCTCCAAAAAACCGAAGGTAAAATGAGCTTTTTACTCCAAGCGAGTTCCCAGAGAATGGGATATTTCTATAACTGTATCAGCTGCAACTTGTGTTTTAAGGCAAAAATATTTTCTGAACAAAAATAAAGAGTTTAGTGCAGTGCATAAATGGCTGAAATACAGCAGCCATTACAGGAATGGAAAGAGGACTACAATGCCTACATAAATTGATAGATCCATTTCTCAGTGAGATACACAAGCTGGTAAAATAAACCATGTATTACAGTAATGGCAGAGCAGAGGAGCACCTGGAGAGGTCTCTCTACATAACAAATGTCTATGAACTTGTCTCTGCCATTTCCCAACCCACAATTACTGATTTACCGTGGAGTTTCCAAAGACATCCTCACAAATGGGAGCTGGTGGGGAAGGCTCTGCTGTTAATTCAGTTTTTATTTGTACCCACCAGCAAAGCAACGCTCGGAAGGGCTCAGCTCCTCCCTCAAACTCAGGGCTGGCAGCAAACACGGGGTAAAGGAGCAGCTCCTGCTTCTCTCACCCAGGTAATCATCATTATCATGCCCAGCTACGGAACAAGAACATTCCCCTCTGATGTGCTGTGCCATACATTACACGGCCATGCTGCACACAGTGTTCTTATGCTCTTTCCCCCTTGCAGGATTTTATTTTTTCGAATGGCATTAGCTACACAAGATAAAAATGGGATAATGAACACATTACCCAGTGCTTTCTCTGCAGAAACCATGCAGCTGCACTGACAGGCCTCTAACACACTCCCTGTTCATGACTACAGATTCACTTGTGGACCACTGGATTTGGGAACTGGCAGCAGCCCTCACTGGTGGCTTGGCAGACAAAGGTCACCAGCCAGTCTGATAGTCAAGACGAGGAACTCTCTGCTCCCGCACTGGTCCTTGCTTTTATCACAGCACTGCTCAGAAACTCCAGCTGGGATCAGGGAGCTGCTTAAGTCCCCATTTGTAACCCAAAGCAGCCACATTTCTGGGTAATTAGTTACAGATCATTTGCAGCACAAAATACGAGGGTAAGGGGACTGAAGGCATGGCTAGGTCAGCCTGCAAGGGCCAGAACCCTTATCCTGCCAGGGCCAGAACCCTCACCCTGCGAGGAACAGAACCCTCACCCTGCGAGGACCAGAGCCCTCATCCTGCCAGGGCCAGAGCCCTCACCCCGCAAGGGCCAGAACCCTCACCCTGCGAGGAACAGAACCCTCATCCTGTGAGGAACAGAACCCTTATCCTGCCAGGGCCAGAACCCTCATCCTGCCAGGGCCAGAGCCCTCATCCTGCCAGGGCCAGAACCCTCACCCTGCCAGGGCCAGAGCCCTCACCCTGCCAGGGCGAGAGCCCTCACCCTGCCAGGGCCAGAACCCTCATCCTGCAAGGACCAGAGCCCTCACCCTGCCAGGTCCAGAACTGGAAGGGACCAGGAGCTGTGCAAGGGGCTGGGCTTGAAGGCACCACTACCCTGACGTTTTATCTAATGCTGGATGGGGCAGCTGAGCTCCAGCAGCCCCAGAGCCTGGGTCAGGCTTTGGCACCACTCTGGAGGTGTCTCAGTAGGGAGTGAACCCCACCAGCCCTGCAGCAGCAGCTCCCCCACTCCCAAATCCCGCTGCAAGCGCTGCCGGGATCATCCACGGCAGGGAAGGGAGCAGGGAACAGGACCAGCCCTGAGCGTGGGAGGACAGATTCAGATCTGTTCCCAAACCAGAGCTGGACCACACCAACATCTGACTTACCCTGAGCTGGGCTGCACAGCAGGACCAAAGTTCTGCCTCTAAATTCTGCCCATCCTGCAGGATCCAGCTCGGTTTAATTGTCCTCAGGTCCCTGAGGGTTTGGCAGGAACAAGGCTGGTTCTTGTTTCATCCAAGCTGATTCACCCTGCAAAAATGGGGGGAGAATTGCAAATAAACAAGGCACAAGGCATTGCAATTTGCAGGAATACACAGAAAGGTGAATTCATGGCGTTTTCCTTTTGCTCTGTTAAAAATGAACTGTTCTATTTTAATACAATTTTTTTTAAATTTTAAATGTTGTTTTCTCTCTATGCCCAAGATCCTGCTGTTCTACAAGATACTGTTATGGCTCAAAATTATTTCTGTAAAAATGGTCTGCATTTCTTGGCAGGAGGAGCAGAGTTCCACAGGACAGAAAGGCAGCAGCAAAGAGGCTTTGCTGGTTCTGGCAGATCTAGCAGCAACCACGGGCAGATCTGCTCACATCAGCTGCTAAATTGTGTCCCCAGGGGTCACCCAGTGCTCAGCACATCCCTCAGCACGGGTTTCAGCCAGGTTTGCCCTCTCCCACCTGTGCCAGCGGCAAGGAGCTGGCCTGGCTGAAGGAAAACAAGGGAAGCTGAAGTTCTTCAGCGCCCCAGGCACAAACTGGGGTAAATAACCACACACAGTCCTTGGGTTTTGTCCTTTTCTTAGTCAGTTTTGCTGCTGTTCAGGATGTTCCAGTGAGTCAGAAGTGGCTGAAAGCACAGGAGAATTGAGCTGGAGCCTGCCATGAGAGCAGAGTGCCAAATCTCTGCCTGTCAGGAGAGTGTGGTGGGCTGGGAGCCAGCCCTGCCCCAGGCTCCAGCAGAGAAGGGATCACCTGGGACAAGGCTCTGTCCTGCCCTCCCCCTTCTCCCCAGGAAAGATGGAAAGGTTCAGCAGTCCTTGGAGTGGAGCAGAGGGGCAGAACCTCCCTCAATCGACGCATATATGAAAAATGAAGACATTTATAGACATCTATTTTTGAATATATCATTAAGCCATTCAGATACTTATATTTATCCCATGAAGATGCCATAGGACACACATTTAACCTGAGGTCTGAGTTGCTCCATGCCTTCCTTCCACACCCTCACTCTGCAGGTACATGGGAGAGGCCCAGCTCCAGCCCCAGCATCCCACCCAGCACCCACAAAACCCCACACTTCATCTTCTGGACCAGGTGCTCTCAATGTGCAGAAAAAGAGGGAAAATAGAAACAAAGTGACCTGGGGGGGCACTTCAGACAGTGACAAGGAAGCTCAAGTTCCATAATCATTTGTTTCCAAGACAAAAACTGAAGTAAGAGAGGAAGAAAGCAGCAAATGGGCTTCTTAAAATATAAACTTCTTGAAATAAAATATAATCCTGTCAACTGTTGTCTCACTGTGAGCTCAACTGCTATGCTAAAGCTGCAAGGTGTATTAAGAGTTGAAGAACCCATAAACTCGACCATAACTCTCTGTAATTTATGGCTGCCTGACAGTTTCCTTCTCCTGAGCCATTTACTTGATGTATACCTGACGTCACCTCCAGTGCACATTGAAATAGAAATACAACGGGATGGGATAAACGAGTTTGCTTGGGAGACTTTCCAAAGTTGGCCGGGAAAACACACCTGGCTGAGGAACTTTCTCACTCCTCCCCATCCCCACGTGGCCCTTCCCACACACACAGCCTGGGCCAAAATGCAAATTCTGAATGCCCTCCTTTCACCCTCTTCAACAGCGTCATCTATTCTAAATATAAGTTTGTTTGTTTCCCAGCCAGGGAAGATTCAAGAGGTTTTCACCGAGGTTCTCTTTGAGAGCTGATAAAAACAACTTTAAAGGTGCTGGGAAAAGGAGCCTTGTCCCTGCCGAGGGCCCATTCCCTCAGCCCAGTAGAGCACTTAAGCACAAATATAATTTCCAGCACACAAATAATGTCACTGTGAACAGTACTAAAAGCAGTTTATAAGATCAAGGCTAAAATATCCACAACCTTTCCTTATGAAGCCTCAAAGGTACAAGGGAGCCTATTAAGGCAGTTTCCTCATGAAACATCTCCCTGAAGAGCTGATCCTGACCCCTTTCCTTCTGCAGAGCAAATTTGTTTATCGAAATATTCAACAATTAGTCCTGGAAAGGAGGAAAGCTTCAGTCACATCACACTACAGAGATAAAGCCCTCGTGGTAATGAGCTGCTGCTCAACACTTCTGCAATGTTCTGCCTCGTAATTACCCTGTCCAAGGCTCCACAGCTCCCAGCTCCGGTCCAGGCGTGGAGGTTGGATTTATCTAGCCAGCATTCCTGCTCCTCCCGCTCTGCACCAGCCCTGGGAAGGATCCATCTATAATCCAGTCCATGTCCAGCCAGGAGCAATGACAAAGGCAATTCCTAACGCTGCCACTGCATAATCCTTGTCACCAAGAGCACAGTAGCCCATTATTAGCTTGTCAGGAATCTTTGATATAAAGGCCATAAAAGCTGTATTTTTCCTGGATTTTGCTAGACCAAGGAGTTTCTGGCCTGTAGGATTAAATTGCTTAGAATGAGAACTCTCCAGTCCTACCTGCTGCTCTTGGCACGTGGCTCCAGGGGCTGGGCAGTCACAGGATGAGGGAAACGAGGTGTGCAGGGCTCCCTGAATGGAACAACTGAGGAGCAGCTTCGTGGCACACCTGGGGGCCAGTGGCACAGCCCAGGGACAGGAGCAAGGCACATCCACACACCGTGACAGAGACAGGACTGGCTGCTGCACTAGGGACAAGGTCTGGGGATATTTAGGAGAAAAGTCACCTCACCTAAAATCAGTGCAGTATTTTACTCTTTCCTGTAGAAAATTACTGGTGGAGGGAGAACTGGGAAAGGTTTGGAGTCACAGAATGTCCTGAGCTGGAAGGAACCCACAGAGATCATCCAGTCGAACCCCTGGCCCTGCACAGACACCCCAACAGCCCCAACTGTCCAAACGCTCCTGGAGCTCTGGCAGCCTTGGGGTTGTGACCATTCCCTGGGGAGCCTGGGCAGTGCCCAGCACCCTCTAACATCCACCTCAGGAATCTGGCTCGGAGGATGATAATGTCTGAAGATCCAGAGACCCAAAGAGATGCTGAAATGCTTCATTTCAAAGAAGATTTCAATTTCAGACAGGTGACTCAAAGCATGTCTCACTCAGTCCCCTCCTCCTTCCTACACCCTCCCTCTGGCACAAGACAATGTATTCCAAGAAGCCCATTAGGGCAGACAACAAATTTCCTATAAATCCTGAAAATGAGATGAAAAGTGCCTGTCCCTTGTCATGGGCAGTTTTTCCCAACGTGCTTTTTGTAGCAGATTTTGCAATACTGTTTTCCCGTGGCATGTAGGCATCTGCATCCTGTTCTCGCTTTAAAATCCAACACCAGAACTCTCATTTTCCATGTGGCAAGAGAATGACTGCCCAGCTTCTCTTCCAGGATAGCAGAAATGTCTGGGAGGGAAAGAATCTCACCAATTTGGACAAAGCTGCTCCCACCAGGGAAGAGAAGGGTTATTTCCCTTCTGTCGAAACAACCTGTCCTGAAATGTGCTTCAATTTTCTCACAAAATGGACCAGAAGGGAATGAAAAAAAACCATGTCAGAAAGACTGCTGAAAAGAGAAAATGCTCTCCACCGAAGAATGCTAATATAAGGCAGAAGTATTGGGAACTGTTTCAGGGAAAGGAGAGGCCTTGGAGTTGCCTGGTGCAGGTATGACCTTGGAGAACCTTGAATCACAGGACAGAACCTTAAAGCCCATCCAGTGCCACCCCCGCCATGGCAGGGACACCTCCCACTGTCCCAGGGTGCTCCAAGCCCCGTCCAGCCTGGCCTTGGGCACTGCCAGGGATCCAGGGGCAGCCACAGCTGCTCTGGGCACCCTGTGCCAGGGCCTCACATAACAAGAAACACTTTGAACAGGTCAGTAACTCCTTTGAACCCAAGTTTCCTTGTAGGAAACCACCAAAATTGTCACTGGAACCAAGATTTGCTAATGGGAAGAAACATTCCTTGCTCTTGTTTGCTTGGCAGTGCTGGCCCAACTGGATGCCTATGGGTGACAGCCTTGGGGTGTCCCTCAGAGGGACCCTCAGTGGCCCCCAACAGATCCCAGCTTTGCTGGCAAGTCTCAAATATTTCACATTGCGTTTTCTCATCAGCAAGGTCACAGCCAGAGGTGCCACTCTCCTGTGACAGCTCCGGCCACCAAGGAAAAATCCCAGGGATTTACAGAGAGCATTCCAGCCTCGCAGGAGGAGCCATGACCCCAAGGAGCTCGCAGAACAGTCAGAAAAGGCGTGAAAGATCCTCCCGGGTACAAACATGTTGTGTTTGTGTTTTCAGCTGGGTTTTTTTTAAAAATTCATGAGGTCTTCAACACTGCAAAGATACAGCGAGTGTTGAGTTATTAAAAAAATAACACAGAACATTAAAGAGTACTTGGGTTTTTTCCCCTCCAAAGAAAACTAGTGCAGTCAAGTGGAAAAAACCTGGGAGAAGATCTCCTGCCTTGCAAAGGTTCCTGCAGAGCATGAACCATCCGTGCTCTTCCCTCCCATCCTGGCTCTTTCCCCCTCTGCAGGCTGGGCTCTTGCCATGCCCCCGGACCTTGACCTGCCCTTTGGGGTGGGTGCCCTGGGAGATGCTGGAGTTTGCCCAGGGCACACCCAGGGACTGGAACGAGGCACTGAGACAAACATTTAAAATGCCATTAAGCTGTGAGTCAGCAGAGACAAATCAAACCATTTAGACAAATATTTCTGGTTGGAAAGGCAGAGTGATGGCATCCAAGGCTGGGCAGGAGGGGACAGCCCCTGCTGGAGCTCTGGTTATGTGGAAACTCAGGAGTTTCACCGAATGCTTTGAGTTACCGAGCGAATTTCCAGCAGAAGGCAGAACAGTGGGGAATTTTTATAAATGTAAATAGGAACTCACCACATCTGGGACACCGTTTGATTTGCCAGCTGTCCTTCAGCACTCTGCTGGAAGCAGAGGGGCTCCTGGGAGCAGCCCCCACATCCTGCCCCCTTTTCCCCCCATCCCTCTTCCCTGTCCCCATACCCAGCTGGGCACGGGTTTGTGGTGCACCGTGAGAAATGATTCCCACAGGTGGAATGAGAGAGGCTCTTTGTGTCTGAGGCAGCAGCAGCTTCTGCTCATCACATCTCAGCTGGAGCTGGAGCTTTGCATATCTTATGGGAAGGACAGCCCCACGGTTCTTTATGCGTGTGGTGAATATTTCCCTGAAAGCAGTCCACTGGAAATAAAAAAAATAAATAAATAAAAAATAAAATCAACAGCAGTGCACCGAGCAAAACAAGGAGAGCGGGGCTAGGAAAGCTGAACGGCACTGCTGCAATGCACTCTGCTGGAAGGAGAGGAGAAATCCTGCAGGCACCAAGGAAGGGGATGCCAGCGGAGCAACTCGCCCTCATGTGAGCCACAGGCAGCGCCCCGAGCCCCGCTGGCTGCAGCAAAGCTCTGCCATCCTTTCAGCTCCAGGTGCAGCCTTCCTAAAACGTTCACCTAAAACCTGAGGCAGGACACACCTTAACCAACACACAGAGAGAGGCAGGAGCTGATCGAACCTTTCCTGAGGGATAAAAAACAGAAAGGAGGCGCAAAAGCACAAAAAAGCTTCACCCCCTCTGTATTTCAGTGTCCTGCTCTCCCCGGGAGCCTTGAAAAGCCATGTGCCGTTTCTTTCCAACAGCACCAGGGACAGCTCCAGGAGCGCAAACGTGGTTCCGGGGGATTCCAAGCTTTCAGCAGCGCCCTGGAATTTAAGGAGCAACTCCAACTTCCCAGCAGTGGCTCAGACCGTGCCTCCCAGGAAATTCCACTCCCCAGAAGTTACCAGGACCAAAGTCAGGATTTTCTCCTCGCTTGCAGCAGAGTAACCTCTGGGTGTCTTTGCAGGAGAGTCATGCTGGCACGGAGGGAAAGTGGGACAGCGTCAACATCCCGGAATTGCTGCTGGAAACGGGGATGATGAGCATGACCGAAGCACTGGAACAGCCATTAATAAATAATAGTCATGATAATGGGGGAATAATAACTTATTAGCAGCCAGGAATAAAGAAAATTTCCATGCTCCAGGGTGCTACTCAATATGAGGAGCCACTCCAGACATCAGCTCATTAACAAATTGTCTCAGTTGCTCCCTGGAATGATTTGGAGGACGTGTTTTGGGTTTGAAAACGCTGCACTCTGAGTGATGACGATCACGAAGCTCGGTTATGTCTCCAGGATAAACGAGCAAGTTTGAAATAAAAGAGGAAAAAAAGCATCCAGGGGCTATCACATCAATAAATGAATCCAACACAGGTGATTTTTGGAGGGGTTCCCCACTGCATGTGGCAATGGAGCAATGTCACAACACCCTTTCACTCCACAGAGGTGACAGTTCTGAAGGGACATCGGAATAAATCACAAATGAGTTGTAACAAAGGAATAAATGCAAGAAATGTCTCGAAACTCCACGAATAAGGAGCTCTATTTCTTGAATAAATTACTTCTTGAGCATTATGGCTAATAATTGTTTTGCCAAATTTCAGAATTTTCGAACTGCCCATAAAAAATACATTTTTACCTGAAATGTCCGTGCTATTTATATTTATATTACTTTGACACTCACTTACTATAAAAATCAACCTTTTTGGTGACTTGCCATGCTTATTTGCTCTTTAATAAATAGCATTTCTATTTGTCACTATTTTTCTTGCAAATATTAAATCACAGACTGATTTTGTTAAATATACAGTGTGATGAAAAATTATATGCGACACTTAATCAGATCAAAATAAATTCCAGCTAGCACTGACATCTCCATGAGACAGAAGCGTTCTTTTATTTTTATTTTCGTTAGTTTGAGCTCTATTTATGTCTGTGGAGTAAATACCAGTAAAATTAGGCACTATTTATAATTTCAAATTATAGCTGTGCATATACAGCAGGGTAATATTTGTGTTCCCAACAGCTGCTGGGAAGGAGGGGAAAGCTGTGAGGATGAGGTTTGCTTTGTCCTTATTTCCATGTAGAACCCCATAACCCCGGATCCTACGGGATGTGACACTCTGGAGGAAGAGAAAACAAAATATTCTAAACTCTTTACTTATCCAGGCTCCCCGACAGGAACCTCTTCTTCAAAGCCTGGCTCAAGTTGCTTTGAACCCATCACTGGAGTTACTTCCAACTGGAAAGGAGCTTTAGGAAGGGTCTTTAGGCAAGTGTTTCCCAAAGTAATCCTCTCTGGGCACTCGAAAAGATTGAAGGAACTAATCTGGCTCTCCTCTCTGGAACTCCAAATGTATATCTATTAAGGGGACATAATAAATCATCGAAGTCTGGACAGCCGGAGACAACGGAATGAGTTGGAAGGCAAGGATTAAATAAAGTTTAATAAAAAAGTATTATGAAGCAGTGATAAATGGGAAGCAATACTTATTGTGTAATTCTACCATATTTCTTTGACATGAAATATCCCAAAATGTCCAAGTTACTTCCAATATTATCTGGTTTCCAGCTCAGAAAGCATTTCAGGGAGAGCCAGAGACTCTTACTGGGGGTCCCAGTGAATGCTGGTTATTAAATAACTGGGAAGGGACAGGTCATCCCTCAGCCTGTCAGGGACTGGCTACAACAGCCTTTGGAGAAATTGTATTTACAGCAATCGAGAGCAAAGCAGTGGATGGATTCTCTGGGAATTAAACAGCCAGGAAAGGGGAGCCCATCCCGAGGGGAAGGTACCTGGGGGAATCAGGCGATGCTCACTCACACGAGGCCTTCAGGTCACCATTCTCCCATGGGCACGTCCAGGGCTGCTCCTCTGCTCCTCTCCCAGGGCTCTGTTCCCAGGGAAAGCAGAAGGATCTGTTTAAAGCCTTAAACCCGGAACCAGACGCAGCTGACACTCTTATTTCTCCATCACCTCCAGTCTAGTGAGGGAAAACACAATATATTGAACACAATACATTAAAACAGGAACACAAATGAGTATTTTGGGCAGTAGTTGTTCAGATTAAAGGTCTCCTGTAATGTAAATTATTCCAAATACTGCCAGGAGGTCCCATGTACTGAGTTCCCACTGGAAAACCAGCAGCTGTTAATTTAGAGAAGATAAGCAAGCAGGAATCTCACAGGGGGGAAGTCCAGAAAGCTGCTGGTGTCACTGCCCAGTTTTACAGCTCCATGATGCTGGAAAAGCAGCAGAAATGGTCTGGGTTTATTCGCTGCACATGGATGTGGCAGACGGGGACGGGCAGCAGTGGAATTGAGAAGCACAATCTTCTGAGGAGCGCTTTGCTGGGATGGATGGCTCGTGTTTAAAGCTTAATAGAGCTCAGGCAATTTCACCTCACTGCCCATCCAGATGAGGGAGAGCTCATAAATGGGTGAACTCCGAGACAAAATGAGACCTTTTCCTCCATCCAGGGAGATTGCTGCACCTCGCGTGCGGGAGCCAGGGATATTTCCTGTTTGTAAGGAGCTATTCCCAGTGATCACCGCCGCATTCCGGAGAAAAATGCCTTCAATTTCCACGGCCAGAATGTACCAAGTGATTCTGCCAACTCAGATCCTTCTTTGTTAAACATTCCATTGCTCTTGCCGTTGGAGGAGGGGCGGGAGCCGGGCCTGCTGCTCACACCGGAACCGCGAGCGCTTGGATTCAGGCACGGCTCACACTTTCCCTTGGGAATGACCCAGGGCAGATGGCAGATGCAGAACCCCAGCAGCAGCACAGTTTCTGCACCCTGCTCTGATCCCAAACACAAGGAGAGGAGCCCATTCCCAGGAGCAGAGCCCAGCCAGCCCATCCCTCTGTGCTGCATTCCCAACTCCAGCTCTGCTGCTCACACCGGAACCGCGACCGCTTGGATTCAGGTGTGGCTGAGACTTTCCCTTGGGAATGACCCAGGGCAGATGGCAGATGCAGAACCCCAGCAGCAGCACAGCCTCTGCCCCCTGCCCTGGTCCATTCCCAGGAGCCAGAGCCCAGCCAGCCCATCTCTCCACACCACATTCCCAGCTCCAGCTCTGCTCCAAGACCCCTCCCTCAGCAAAGCAACAGAATCTCCCCCAAACAGCCTGATGTCTCTTTAAGGGTTGTTCACCAGCCCGAGTATATATTTGGGATAATTCAGCCTTCCTCTGTTCACGGCAGATTAGATACCGTGGTCAGCGAGTCTGAAAGGAAGAAATGCAGAACTCATTTGCATCAATGCTTTCAATTTGCTCAGAATGTTTTCTCATTTAATTATTAGCCCACAGTAAACTAGTTATCAATTAATTGCCAGAAAATGGAAGTGAGTGTGTGTTATTGCTTAAATCTCTAATTGGCTAGACTGTTGCTTTCTTGTTAAATGCTAATTCAAGTTTTGAAACAGGCAAACATTACTTAACTTTAAATGGCTTAACGAGATCCACCAAGGTATAAACATTTACATTACACATTATTTTTATGCCAGATCATGGGAAACCTAAATCAAAGACGACAAGGGTTGTTTTTCACTAATATATTCCACAATTTATATGGGTTTTAATTAAATTTAAAAGGTCTTTTTCTTAATTTCGTTTGTCAGCTATCCAGTAAATATTGTGAATAGCACATGGAAGTCAGGACAGAACTGACTGCAAAGCCTTTCCTAATGCTGGTAATTGTAATACTTAGTTCATACAAGACCTCATTTTGAGGGAAAGAAGCCTCAGAATGATGGGAAGAACTCCGAGGCAGGGACTCCTCCTGCTCCCACAGCACAGCCTCGTCCTCCTCCTCCGCAATCCTGAATTTCTCCAAGAAATAAAGCTCCACATCCCAGCCACACTTTTACTCACACTCAGCTCTTCTGGGCTCTCCATTCCAGGTTTTTTCCCATCAGTGTTTAGATGTATTTTTTCCTCTCAGAACCACAGAATGGCTTGGGATGGAAGGGACCTAAAAGAGCCTCTGGTTCCAACCCTCTGCCCTGGTGATCTCGTTGCTATGAGGATAAATTGGGATTTAGGACCAAGTTTATCATTTCACCATAATCACCTCAGCAACTCTGTGGAGGGGAGAACCTCATTTATGGCTTCCACACACTTTCTAAATCTATGGAGCAACTGAAAAATATTCCTGAAAAAATATCAAACTAGATCCTGATGTTAAATTAAGTTTATGGAACTCAGCCAAAGCTAAAACTATAGGCAAGAAAAGAGCTGTAGCAGCCCCAAATGTTATTTTTAGTGTGGCATTTCAAGCCTCAGATTGAGTTCAGCTACTGGAACCAGAAATGGGAGAGATTAAAGCTCAGCCTCTCCCTGAGGCAGCGCTCTCTCTGAAAAAGGTTCAGTTGAAAAAGGAACGTCTCACGTGGGCAACGTTATTGGACAAACCTCATCCCAGCCAACCCTGTTTGCATTCCCCAGCTTCACCCAGATGTGTGGATTCTGCTTCACACGAACATTTCAGCTCCCCTGCATCCAGCCAAGCCCAGCTCCTGCCTCCCTGAGGTTTTCCTGCCTCGCCAGGAGCACGCAAAGGCCTCAGTTGCTTTTAAAACATTTAATTTCCCACTTCTGAAACCCAGCCAGAAAGTGAGAGGTTTAATGGCACTGCCAGGATCCCCCTGCATGCCTGACACCCAGCAAAGGGGGATGCAGGAGGAGAGGGGACCTGGTGGCCCATCCCCGTCTGGGGAGGAGAGATAGCACCTGAAGGGAACGCTGACAATTCCCCACCTGCCTGAAGAGGTGAAAAACAGAGCTGGAGTGGATATTGTTCATCTGATTTGATACCAATGGACTGTTAAAAACCACCCTGTCATTGGTAAAAATAATATTGCAATATTAACTTTGTTGTTCAGATGAAATGTCTGTGGTGTAACAGCATCACCCTCACAACTGCATGGGTGATGTATTGATGCACTGCATGTTCTGGCTGAAGGAAAAAAAATAGTTATGATATTTTTAATAAAAACCTCATTTTCCTGTTCATTTTTGTACACAGCAAACAGATTTCACCGTAGGTGGTTGGATCTAATTCATTAGCTCCATCATGCACTGGTATCACAGAATAATCTCCCCATCAGCCCAGCTGCCTCCTTGCAGCACTCCTGAACGTACTTGGAAACCCAATTTCCACGCTGAATATCAATCAGTCAGTTCTGACTCGGCCAGTGATGCACAAAGTGGAATATCGGAACCTTTCCCTGTGCCCCAGGCCGGGGGGAGGCAGCAGCAGGGGCTGGGAGGGCACAAATCCCGTGGTGCTGCCTCTCGTGTGGGCTGGGACATCCCCGGCTCTGCCTCGGCCTCCACAAACAAACCCTCTAAAACAAAGTCCTGCAGGACTTCCCCCACAGGCACACCCTGAGGGGAATTGCTCCTGGCCATGGAATGATCACTGAGGCTGGAAAAACCCTCCAAGCCCAGGTGGACGTGAATTTCTCAGAGTTCAGTTGTTTAAGAGGCAGCTCAGGGGTAACAGTCTCCTAAAATACAGAGTGATAAACAAACTAAGCACATAAATAAGTTGTTTTTATTAAAAATAAGCTCCCCAGCGCAATATCGAGGCCATCAATTCCAACCATCCCCAGCACTGCCCACGGCCCCAAAAGTGCCACATCCACGAGGCTTTTAAAGCCCTCCAGAGGAATCCCACAGGAAAACCTGCACGGGTCAGTCTGCTCAACACCAGCCACCTGGTGCTTTGCTCTCCTGGTTCTCCAGCGTGGAGACAACAGGACATGAACAAGTTCCCAGATGCCAGGATTTGCAGGGGGCAGGCAGAGGGGTCGTTACCCAGCCTGCCCCCTCTCCTGCTCCTGCTGGAGGAACGCCTCACCAGGGCTCCTGGGTCTCTGTCCTTTCGTTTCACTCTTCAATAATTTAGATGGGGGAAAAAAACCCCAACAAAACCACAACTTTTAGAAGTGTATCCTCAGCCAAAAAATATTTCATAACCTTGAGGAGATTAACTTCCCTAGCAGTGATTTCAATGCATATTGCCACAATCAAAAGACAATTTTGTTCTCTGACAGTTATGATATTTCTCAGTGAAAATATGGCCTATCACTTGCATTTCAGCTGATTCATAAATCAGATTGTTGTGTTTGCTCACACTCTTTCCAAAACATTTTCATGCACTTTGGCTCTACCCTGACTAACCCTTCCAGAAGGGCCTTTCAGTGCCCCTGGCAGCAGCAGGCTGTACAGAACATTGTGGTAGGAATCCTTTAGCACAGGGAGTTCAAAGGTTATATTTTTAAGGATGTTTGGCATTTCAGCCCGCATTTCCCACCAGTATATCCCACCTACCTATGGCATTGATCCGCTCTGAACACTCTAAACCTCACAAAAAATGCATCTGATTATCAGAAAGGTCATTAAATGATAACTGGAATTCCAATCCCTGAGACAAGCAGCATGGGAAAAGGTGTGTCCTGGATTTGGGGAGAGGAGCAGGGCATGAGGTGCTCAGAGTAGGAGGAGGGAAAGCACTGGGGACACAACACAGAGAAGGCTGAGCCTGAAGAGCTCGGGAGAGGAGCAAACCAAACCACGTTATTGGGATGCAGGAGTGGCCTTGGAGCCCAAATCCCAAAGCTGCCTTTGGACCTCCATGAAATCTCCTGGTCACCACAGCACCACCAATAAAATATTCCTCCCTGGAATTGCTGCAGCTCGCAAGCAAGAACTGAGACAAGGAGAGAACAATGGCATTTCAAATAAAAAATAATTAAAAAAAACCCCTCAGGCTCTAAACCAGTTTAGAAAACAGCAAACACATCTCCCCGTTTCCAAATCCCTTACAAAAGCAGAGCTGGAGTCCTGGCTGTGGCAGCTGCTGGGCTTTCCCAGAGCCAGGGAATAGCAGGAGGGTTTCCAAGCATCAGATCCAGACTCTGAAAGTCCTAAAGCCTGGGGCACCAAAGGGCTGGAGATCAGCTTCTGCCCCAGCTCCCAGATCAGAGTTTATTTAAGGGCAATTTACACCACCAGCCTCATTGGGATGGTGGAAAATCCCACTGGAACAAAGGTTTGCCAAACATTTCCGATCATCCCGTTTTAAGGGATGAACTTCAGTGGCTGATGTGCAGGTCCAGCCCCTGCTGAGCCTCACAGTACAGAGGGGAGGTTTGCCCAAAGCACCTCGGAATTCCTGAATCCGCGTGGACCCAGCTTCGGAAGCCACTGAGCTGGAAGTGGGAGGAGGCAGAGATTGGAGGAGGACATTTCTTCCTCTTCCCCTGCTGCCTCAGCTCCCACAGGTGGCACTGCCACACCAAACCACAGCCCTTGCTGTGACCCCCGTGGGCACCTCGCCACTTCCATGGGGAACATAATCCCTCCTTCCATCATCCCCTGCAGCCTCATTCCCTGTAGCCCTCCCAGACTGCCAGCAGAGGAGCTGAGCCCCTGTCTGGGGACCCTGCCAAGCACAATCCAGCTTTATTGAGAGCATTTCTGGTGATTTATTTGTACCTGGGAGAGATTGCGGCTCCATCCCCTCAGCGCTACGTGACCACTCCAGCCACCGATTTCCCAGCGATGATGGATTATCACTTCAGACGGGATTCATTAAGAGATCCCTTCACACAAACTCCTCCCAAAACGTGCTGCGACTCCTTTAATAAAGCACAAAGAAAACGTTCTAGCAGCTTGTATCAATATTCCAGCAATGAGTGTAAATTCAGCCCATCTGCATTGCTCAGATGAGCGTGAAGCAGAACAAGGAACGAGGTACTTTGTGCTGTTATTGCCCAGTCCAGCAGGATCCGTGGAGGGGCTCTATTACAGAAATGGGCCCCTCTGCAATCTGTATTCATGTGGGGAGCTGCGGCAGCAGGATAACCTGTCCTGTGCTTCCAGCTCCCCTCTCGCTGGAGCCCAGCCTGGCCCTGCCCAGTGCTCCCAGTAAATGGACAGCACTCCAAAGGTAATCATTTCCACCCCACTGCAGAACACCTTCACACAGCTAATCTGCTCAGCCTGAGGAGCCGCTGAACTGAAGAGCAAAAAGGGATTTATTCCTCGAGCTTCCTGTTATGTATTATTAATGCCCAAGTTCTGTATCCTTGAGCAGCACAGTCAACGTCACCCTGCCGCTCTCCTGACCCAAAATGCAACTATTTGTTCCATTTTACTCCTTCAGTTGATCTCAGAACCCAATCAAGTGTTAAGCAGCTTCCATGTGCATTCTGCAGTTTAAATGAGCTACACTCTAAATTACATTATGTACAAAATATAAGTCCAGGGTACCGAAATAATGCTGAATTTTGGATTTGCCTCTTTAGTAGATTGCTCCTGTTATTTCTATCCCCATCTAGAACTGCAGTTTAGGATGAAGTTGCTGGTTCAAAGCAGTGTCTGGGGTTTATTCTTTCTCAAAAACTGAAGGAAAAGCCTTGATAAAAAGGGTTGGAATCAGCTTCATCAAGCATTTAAAATTATGAAAAAATGAAGACAGAGCAGGCAGTTTTCTGTCAGTTAACTAATCATGGAACAACGGGACAGAAATAGCAACAACCCCAAATAATCAGCAATTGGCTCCCAATGGCAGGGTAGCTGAGTATCAAATATCTGGAGTAAGCTAAGGATATAAGGCAAATTTAAAAGAAAATAGTCCCTTAGCAATTTAATACTAAATTAAAAATTGAATCCTAAACCAATTCCCCAGTAATGGGCTATTTCTAATTAATTACCTTGTGCGTCTATAAAGATTTTTGTGGACCTCCCAGGCATGATTCATTTCACCAGGGTTGTTTTTCTAGGAACTCGTTTATCTCAGTGGATGAGTCTGAAACCATTTGGAAACCGTGCTGAGCTTCACCTCTCAAGCACAGGGGTAGGTGAATGTGTTAGAGGAAACTGAGGCACGGGAGGGTTCTGAGGGATTTGTGATCCAGGATTTGGGCTCTCCAGGCAGACAGGACTGTGTGGACTTTTGGGATTTACCGTGAATTTATTTACACAGCAAAACTGTGCCTGTCTCTGCAGGGCTGGGATTAAAACCTGCTGTTTAGGAGAGAGAAGCTCCTCCAAGGCAACAGCACAAGTTTCTAAATCTCAGTTTGACTCCATCTTACAGAGGGGAAATGCTGGAGAATCTCAGTCTAACAGAGTGACTCAGTGCAGTCAGAAACAGCAGAGAGATCAAATATCGAAGCATGATTTTGTAGGAATTATCGGTCCATTTTACCTCTGCAGAAAGGCAGGGATGTAACAAAGCCTAGAGATCAGCCAAAATCTTAATAAAGGCACCACCAACACCTAGGAGTGCTCCACCCTGGGCTGTTTATGGAATAATATCTGTTCAGCAGAGGGGGAAAGCTCAGCTGGCAGATTCTGGCTGGTTGTCCTCTGATCCCGTCCCACAGCTCCAGGGACGGGTCATTCTCACTTACATCCTTTTTAATGGCTTTGCTAAATGCCAGCTTGGGCCAGGCTATGAAATCCAGCATCAAACTGCTCCCAGAGCTGGGCAGGGCAGGATTTAATCCAGCACCGAGGGGCTGGTGACGGGACACCTCTGAAATTCCTGAGGGATCCCTCCCGTACTGCTCACCCCACTCGTCCCTGCACTCCCTCTCCCCTCACATTCCCTGCCACCTCCACCTGCAGGGCCCCGTGCCCACCTTGAGGGCCCCGTGCCCACCTGGAGGGCCCCGTTCCTTTCATTCCCCATCATTTCTGCTATAATTCCTTCTGCAGGCCCAGCACTCCCCCTCTTCAGCCAGAATTCCTGGGAGATGTTCAGGCCCCTTCGCCCATGGAAGCACCAAGAGCAGTTTGCCCCACTGAGAACTTCCTTGAGAGCGATTTCCTGATGGAAAAAGAGAAGTTCTAGGAATTATTTCATGAAGCATCTGTTAACCAGTTGTAGCAGGGCTCTTTCCTCTCTCCTAATGTGCAGGTTTTTCAGGAAAATATCAAACCACCAGAGATAAATTCCCTGTGATTTCCCTGAAGAGAGAGCAGGTGCTGATCTAACAGCAGACATCGCACTGAACCAGCAGAATTCCCATCCATTCAGGAATTTGCATAGGATAACTGGGAGTACTGGTGGGGAACAACAAGAAAATTTGTTTCTAAAAGGACAATTAAAAGGGCTCAGATGTTGCCTCTGTGGGTGAGAGCCTCACCTGTCCTGCAGCAAAGCTCATCTGAGCAATGTGAGCAGCATCGAGCTGTGCTCTGTAATTATGGGCAAGCTGAATTTATAATTGCATTTGGTTGCCAGCTCCCTGCACACCGGTTCAGAGCTGAATAACAGGATCTTATTGTTGATGTTACTTTTACTGACCTCTCTCAGCTGCTCCTCCCACGATTCCACTGGGTCCCTTCCAGCTCAGGATATTCCATATTCTGTGAGCCCTGGCTCAGCTCCATCCCTGGAAGGGCCTGGCTCCAGATTCCCGCCTCCATCCAAGGCACAAACCACAGGTGACGCTGGTTTGTGCAGAGGAGCTGGAGAATTAAAAAGTTCCAGAACGACAGGAGTGATGTTCCTCAGACTTCTCTAACAGCAGGGTTTTATGGGCACGTGTCTCAGACAGGCCAGGGGAGGAGATCCATAAAATGCCAGGTTCAGCTCCACCGACACATCGCATCAGGCACAGAGGGGAATAAACAACTCAGAGTAAGCTCCTTTATGATCCTACCTTCCCTTTCCTTTCAATTACTTTTTCTCTTCTAAAAGATAAAACTACAGGTTTTGTTTGATTTTTTTTGCTTTTGGGGGATTTTCCATTCTTTAACTTATTTATAATTAAAAGGTGTGTGAAATGCCAAGAGATGATTTGCTCTTTCACGAGGGATTTAAAGAACCGCCACAATAAATCAATGAAAGGTTCACTATAAAGGGAGGGAGAGATGGATACTGTCAGTACGAAACAGCAGTGAACTGTAAAAATAAGAATTAGGGTGCTGAGCTGTTTGTCAAACATGTGACAACACTGACAGGGAAAGCAAGAAATTCTGTTTAGAATCACAAGTATCTTAGGTTGGAAGGGAACTTAAATCCCACCCAGTGCCACCCCTGCCCTGGCAGGGACACCTCCCACTGTCCCAGGCTGCTCCAACCCCGTCCAGCCTGGCCTTGGGCACTGCCAGGGATCCAGGGGCAGCCCCAGCTGCTCTGGGCACCCTGTGCCAGGGCCTCCCCACTCTCACAGGGAAAAATTTCTTTTCTATAGAAAACCTCAATTTCCCCTCTTTCAGCTCCTCTCCAGGACCCTTGGAGCACAATCCCTCTTGCACCAGAAGTCACAGAAAATACCTGCTCTGCCCCTTCGAAGCAGGCAGCAGCCAGAATTCCTGCTTATCCCAGCAGCAGCTCCCAAGCACAGGGTGAGGGCAGTGGCTCCCACCTCTGCTTTCCTCCAGCTCCTATCACATTTCCCAATATCCCAGGAATTACAGGAAGACAATCCCTGCACAGGGACTCCTCTGGGCCAGGAGCGTTTGGGTCACTGTGCGCTGGAGCTGGGCTGTGAGCAGAGGGCTCAGTTCAGGCCAAGGTGAAGCATTTTGGGAGGGAGTTCCTCCTGCTCAGGGGGCAGAACGGTCACTGTGAGGAGCAGAAGCCACGGGCAGACCCCACAGATCCAACTCGGTGTCCCTGAGGAATGCATCATTTACTGTGGAGTGCGACCCGTGCTGATCCAAAGGTCTCACAGGAGGATAAATGAGGAATAACAGCCACTGCCTCAGAAGATTCCTGAAGGTTGTATTTCTGCCAGAGAACATCTCCACTGACTCAGACAGTTCACAAATCACACTGGAGCAGATCTCACTGATCACAGCATCTAAGGACATGAAAATTCATTCAGTGAGCACCAGAACCTTTCACCAAAGAGCTTCACCACAGAATGGAGCCACAATTAACCCCTTCGTTAGCCCCTCCTGGATGATTTCCTCATCATCCCAATAAAAGCCCTCATTCCCTAAGTCAGTCCAGGGGCTGCTGCATTCCTTTCCTTGGATCTGCTGGCAAATACACCAAGGCAGTGAGGCTGGAAGTGCTGTAACAATTTATTACTTTGGAACACTATGCAAATGAGTCCATTCATATGCATATAGCCAGTATTTAAATTATCCTCCCTGCCGTCTGCCACTTTACGGTGGTGCATTTGAACAGGTACAGATTTAGAGGGATTTTTTCCCCAACGTTTCAGATCTGTTCTCTAAACAGAGCGTTCCTTCTCCTGTGAGAGCAATCCCACACCGGGCTCCTGGCATTTGTCACCGTTCACGTCTGGATGCAAACGAGGAGTGGTGAGGGAGGGTTCAGAGGCATTTGCTGCTGTTAGAAAAGGGTTCTTTTATGGCCACGGGGCGCTCCAGCCCCAAATCCTGGAGATCATGGGGATGGCAAACTGCTGTATGTGTCCCACAAACAGTGCTGAACCGGCCTCTGCTTGGTGCCAGGCGAGAGCAGCAGGAAGGCTCCCAGAAGAAAGAGGAGATTCAGCAAGAGATTTCCTTCAAATTTTGTCTTTTCCAAGACCCACAAGACAAACAGAAATCACTCCACACAAACTCATCCCATTCCTCCACAGTTTACAGTGTGTCCCATATTATTTTTTCAGAGTTCTCAAGGGAAAGTGCCACACACTATTTAAACCTGCATAATTCAACCATAGCTCTGATGCTTAACAGAATCCTTCATTTCATTCTTTACTCACAATTAGATCTCACACGTATTCCTGTAGCCCTCAATTATGAACACAGTTTAACGACATACCTGAAAGAATTTAGAGACATTTTATCTCCCGATGCAGCCCCTGAAAAAAAGGCCATAATTGCTTGTCATTCAATGAAAATTAAAAATCATTTGGGGAACGATGTGAACGGAATTTGCAATTAATCTCAGGACCTCTTCCTCTCCAGGAGGAGCCCTGTGCATTGGAGGGCCCTTCAGCAGACAGATGAAGGACAACAACTGCTCTGGGTGTGAATTTGACCACACCGAGGATCCCTTACATGAATTTAAATGTTCAGTTTTCCCCTCAGATGACCTGTACCTAATCACGCTGCAATTCCTCCTCCCCTTCATCGAAATGAAGCTGTCAGCTGCTTCTGGAAGCTCCAGCAGGCAGTAAAAGGCAGGGATGAACCCATGTGGGAGCCACTCACGCCATCACCTCCCAGCTGCTGGGATCCTCCTCAGAGCCTCAGAGCACTGAACGTCATTTCCCTGACGTCACCGACACAAAAACGCGGCCAAATGAATCCATCCTGAAGCAGGTGGGTTTTCAGGCACATCAGGGGATATTCTCATATTAATAAAAAGAAAACCCAACCAAACCCCCCAGGTTTAGTGACTAGCTACATTTCTTTTTCTCTTTAAAGGTTAAATAAAAAAAAAAATATATTTTTTTCCTCATAGAACATCCGGCCCTGTAATCCATAACACATTTTCCTATCAGAAGCCACACAGAAATAATAAGAAAATAAACATTTTCTAATTGTATTTTAAGTGGTTAATTTTTTTTTTAATGAAAGTGTTTGTGGTTTTAGTGATTTTAGTACAAGCTCAGGGCAAAACCAGCCAGAACACCTCGTTTAAAGCCCTCAATAATTACAGAAATTAGTGACATGGCATAACTTTATCTTTCCAGTCTCAGCCCCACCTGCCTGTGCATCTCCTTGATTTCCAAGTCTTTAGTTACATCACAGCCCTTCCCCACGTGTGTCTGCTCCCTGAGCACGCCGAGTTCAATCCTTCCTCCCAAATGAGCCTGGATTTAATATTTTGGGGTTGCCTCATTTTTCAGTGCGTGTCTGAGCCTTATCTGCTGCCGACTGTCCAAACACGGCTCCGAAGAAAGAATTTTTCATTTCCTTTGGGCTTTTCTCGCCTGTTTGTCGCTATCTGAATGCTCCACAACATTAATTAAACTGACAAGGTGAGGCAGCAGAATTATCTCCACTTCGCACACGGGGGGCTGAGGCAGAGAGTTCAAGTTAAAAGGAAGGCTGGCCATAAACTCCACAAAAATATTGTAGCTGCAACAAGCTCCAAAAGGCAGCATTGCCTTTCCCTGAGGGCACAGGAGGAGGACCTGGACAAGCACAGATTTCAGGTGAATGCAGGAAAAACCAGGCTGAAGACAGAAAATTTCCACTTAGTCTTTCAAAGCTTGGATTTACAATTTGAGCCTGAAAATTCAGAGTTTGGTTCAGAGCAGTCAAAAGCAGCCACACATTGGATGTTCCATGCAGGGCTTCCCATGCATGGATGGAATTTGAAGGGAAACAGCCCCAAAAAAGCAACGTTTAGGGATCTAAACTGAAGATTTCAGTGCTGATGAAGAAGCAAACTTCACTCTGCAAGTTCAGGTCGTTGAGGGATCCACTGAGCACCTGTTACACCCCTGAGGAGGCTCCATTGCGGAGCTCCCGTGCTTTGATGGGATCACCACTCCTCAGCTTTCCCATATTTTCATCACCAGAATAAAGGGGCTGATTGAACCTTCCCAGCCCTGGTGCAATCAAGAGGATGGCAGAGGTGTCGCCTGACCGACCCCACTGTTACTGGTGAAGTACAAACAATTTGATGTGCAAATTGCAAATTTTCAGCAGTTTGACTCTTTACCCAGCGAGGGCAAGAACTGCTCCAGGAATAACCTGGAGGAGCTGGAAAAACAGAGCCAAACGTCACTCCTGAGGTGGGGCTGCACTTCTTTCCAGCTGTGGACAGCCCCTGAGTGTCATGACAAATCCCCCAGCTCTGTCACTGTGATTCTGCTCCTCCTCCATGCACTGAGAGCCTGCTCACATCCAGGTTCACTGGAACAAGTGAATCTCATCAGAGTCACCCAAACAAGGGCTAAAAGGAGGTGTCTGGTGGTGTTTACACAAGGAACATTCTGGATGCTCCAGGGACTGCGCTCTCCTCTTGGCAAGGCAGAGCTTCATGAGCGTCCCAGTGCGACAGACACAATCCCCGAAAATACAGTTCTCAAGGTAATTTATAGACTTTCAAAGCCAATATTTTCAATAATACATGACAAATATAAAGACAAAATCCTCAGAACGCTTGCAGAAAGCAGTGGTTTAAACTGCCAAGGAAATGTCATAACATTTTCTCTGAAAATTATTCATAACCTTCCAACCAGTTCCAGAATCTTCTGCTTCTTCCCCTCCCTACAAACTGCTATTAAATGTAGCAGGGTACTGATTGCAAGGCTTTGCCTCCACTAAATCCCTTCCCAGCATGTCAAGTGTATCAATATTTGAACAGGCAATGGCAAATTCCACACCCATACAGATATATTTATTAATTTCAATCATCCAGGCCAGGGAGGTGTGAATGAGGGCACTGTCATTTAGGGCTGTAATTAATCATCCTGGACACTTCCCTGTCAGGGCCCATAAATCAAGAAGCAAAGTGTTTCTCCTCCTGAGTGATACGGAACCAGCATTAACGGGGTGACAAAAATCTAATGCTGGCAGTGAGTGGGAGATATTTTATCTGCCTTTGACACGGGGCTGTTCCACACGGGTGCCCTCCACCTCGGAATTTATTTTCTGGCTGTAGAGCACACGTTTGAAAAATACGAACAGAGCAGAACAACAAGGCTGAAGTACGAAGTTGCCAAACGCCAAGATAGAAAAGTTTCTGAAGGAAAAGGGAAAAAAAAAACCCTGACACATCAATCCAAGGCATAACAAACACATGCTGGAAATCAGGAGGGACAAATCCCTGTTTGCAGGGCAGCGCAAGGCAGCGCCTGAACTGTAGAACAGCTCTAAACCAGCCCCTGCTCAGCTCCACAGCCAACAGCCACAGGCTCCTTACAGAAAATACAAGGACAAACAAGGCTTACAGCACTGATTTAAAAAGGGGAGAAAATATGAAGAACTAAATCTCCTTTCCAAAAAAGTGCCTGAGCCCACAGGACATGTCCACGGTGAGGAGATTCTCAGGCTGGTGCTGCTCAGTTCCTGGCAGAGGTCACCATGCTCTCGTGCCATGGCATTGCCTGCTCGTATTTCACACGAGAAATGTGAAATATCAGCTATTGAAACTTCAAATTTTCACTGCTTTAAAAGATTATTTTAAAGTGTAGCTATACAGGAGCATTTATTACCTTCAATATTTGCATGGAGATGCTGAAAGCCAAACCTGAAACACCTGGGCACAGCCAGGCCTGTGGGAGACCTGCATTTGCAGAGATCCAAGCCCTGCACTAACAGCTTGTCTGAAATGCATTCAAACACTTGAAAAACTTTAAAAAAACCTCATCAGATTCTGGGAATAACAGTCAGTGTTATTTTAGTTGACATTTCTTCCATCTCCAGCTGCACCACGCGCTCCTGGGATTATTCACAGCATCTCCTAGCAGTCATTCTGACATTTTTCACAACACAAATTTCCTGGGGGTTGCTCTGATCTCCAGGCAGGAGCTGGAGCAGTTTTAGGGCTGTTGCTGATGCCTAAAGCACCTGAGAGGGATCTCAGGCAGCTGCCAGGAGGAGCATTGGACACTGAATTTTCTGGAAGGGTCAAGCTGAACAGAGCCCAGCTCTGAGCTGATAAAACACAGCCACGAACACACCTCATCGCCTGGCACTAAACACAGTTCAGGGCTCCCCCCGAGACCTTTCACCTTTAAATATCTGAGATCTCAGCACTTCAGTTCTGCCAGTAACAATCCAACCTGCAACTTCTTATCCCACTTATTCTCAGGCTACAAATTTTACAGGCAAAATCAAACCTAAATATATCGATTGCAATCTACCACAGGAAAAGAAACGATAAAATCTCTTATTTAATCACACAATTCTATCAGCAATCTGCAGAAAAATAGATGCACAAGTGTATTACTGCCTGCGCTCTAAGTGCTAAGGTGGAATTCTGCCCACGGGCAATAACTATAAAGCCAGGTCTGAGATAACCCAGTTGTAAAACACTAAGCATAAACCACATGCTTTTAGCCCCTGATGGAAGCATTCTTCTCCAAAGCACAATTTACATTTAAATTGATATTGTAGGGAATCAAATACTCAAAATAAGTGTCAAGGTTTTCTTCTTCACCGAGTTGTTTCCTAATTGGATTCAAGTGTTTTGCCGAATCATTTCATACTCTTATTTTGTTCTGGAAATTAAAAATAAAATCTTTCATTATTCATGATCCTTAACTTCTGGGAAGTGCCTCAAATTGTTTTTGTTAAGAAAATAGGGACAGGCTGTTTACATTTAACTGCTGGGACCCAGCAAACAAAAGGCAAGCAATTCCTCCTGATGCAGCAACAGCAGAGAGTTCTGATGGAAGCCAGCACAAACATCCACATCCAAAATCCCTCTCCTGGCCTTCCCACCCCAGAGGGAACAGAGCACTCGGGACCCTCCTCACTGGAATGTGGTGCTGGAGTCCAAAACCCCACCTGCCTTTCCCTGGCTCTGTTTCTCTTCACACCAACCCCAATATTTCGTTTGAATTGCAAACCCAGACCCTGGACTCCCTACAGAGGACAATATTTAACAAATTTCTGGCCATCTAAACAAATAAAAAAGCTTTTTCAGCAATAAAGCAGCAGTTCCCGAAAGAGGTTTCTAAATAAATGATACAACTAATGAGGCTGAAGAACATCCACAAGCAGGGTAAATCTGGTGGCTGCAAAGAGCAGCAAAGTGCCCATCACACTCTGCATTTCTGGCAGGGTTGGTAGGGAACAGAATCTATTCTGTTCTTCCTTTGCTGCTGCAAGGACAAAGCACAGCTGGTGCCATGGGTTGTTATACACAAATAAAAGACATTAAGCGGTAAAAGAGCCCCGTTGAGTGATTCCCTACCAAGGTTTTGTTTTGTTCTGGCAAAAGGCATTGTGAGAACAAAGTTCAGTGAGAAACTTCTCTGCAGTTCAGGTAGAAAAACAATCGAGCACTGAGCTTTCACACAAAAGCCACACAAGGCCCCTGAGGGCTGCACTTGCAGATCGCTCGAGTTAACAAAGAACTTTACATCCCAAATTCCGTCATTTCTGTCCCGAGCACTGCAAAAGGAATCACAGACATTTGCCCTCACCACGCTCAGCTGCAGCTCCAAAGTCCCCACAGCCAGATGTGCTAAGACCTCCCAGACTGAGAGGGTTCATTTTTAATTCAGAGAAATCTCTTCCTGCACCTGCCTCTTCTGTTCTGCTCCGACGAGAACTTCAGGCTGCAGCCTCTGCCAGCTCCCTCTGCCAAGTGCTGCTGCTCTGATTCCCTTCCAGCCGATAACATCACGCAGGGAAATTTCACCCATCATCACTCCTCAGAGTTCAATGTGCTGCTAATTTGTGAAATATTTCACCTGACCTGTCAAATCAACTGAATACTTCTGTGTCCTTGCTTTCCTTAGCGTGATAACCGATTCAAAGCCATTTATTCCACTTCATTAAAACTGAAAGTTGATCTGACAAACAATAGCTGGGGCTTGCATTGGATCGAGCGTCACATCATCAATGGAGCAGGAAAACAACAGCAAAAATCAGAACATTGTTTATCTCTAAATGACCATCTCCTTCATAGGGATTTATTTCTTACATAGATCTTTTGCTGGTTTAAATTGGATTTTAAATGCCCATCTCAGCAGCCCAGGGCAATGCCAGCAGTGCCCCCAAGCAGGGAAGGGCTCCCAGCTGGGTGGGAAGGGAACATCCCATCCCATCCCATCCCATCCAGCAGAGGAGGAGCCCCATCTCCAGAGTCTCCAGCTGGAAATGGACAAATGGGGTCAAATTCAGCCCACCCTAAAAGCAACCACACATTACAGAACCTCATTCAGAGCCCGATTCAACCACTCAAGACCTAAAGCACAAAGTTTTCTTCCCAAAAATCCCAACTCTCCCAAAGGAGAAACCTCTCTCGGCCTCACACATGCATTGATTATAACCTAATGAAGTTTACCAAAACTGTGGTTAGAAATTCCAACCAGGGAAAGTCTCTGGAATAATCCCAAATCCTGCCTCTAATGGCCTCATTTGTTTGCAAGAAGGAAACGATGCCATTTGTGGGGTAGCTCCATCCTGAGCACTCAAAGCCTCAGTAACAAAATCTGACACTTTAAAGGCCACGAAGTTCTCTGCTTTCAACAGCTGCGGTGGCAAAACCGAGCTTAACCTTAGGAGAGAAATGATTCATAAAGATGAGATGTTCTGTATTTTTTCCACAGATATTTTTGCCAATTTATTTCTCCAGCCACAGGGTGTCTTTCCCGTGGAACCCCGGGAGGAAGAAGGGCGGGAGCGCGCTCCACTCCTCTCCGGGGCCTCGAAAGAGAGAACTGCCCCGAGCTGGAGCTGCACGTGAGATCCAGCCCCACCTTCTGCTGCACATTCCGTGCCCAGCTGGGTGAGGATTCCAGGGACAGAGGAATTCAGGGAGCACAAATCAAGGTCCTGAGCAATAGAGAACCCAGGCACACCCCTGCACTTCTCCCCTCTGGGTCAGACATCCCACACTCGTGGCAGGATTTTCCTTCCCGCTCTGGCTCACATCGGTGCAGGGAATTCTCAGTGACCTGTGCCGGGACAACCCCACAGCAGAGACACCTCGGGAGCTTTCTCCAGAGCTGTTCTGGCATCGCTCCCAGCCGTGGCTCACCTCCTCAGCAGTAATGAAGGCAGTTCCCCGCGTTCTCTGGGAAATCACGTTTTAACAAGTGTCTGCTGTTGGCGTGCTTTCCTCAGAACCAGAGCTCAGCCCTGCAGAATTCGGTGCTCCTGTCAAACCCTGCTGTGGGAGCAGCAAACTCGCAGGGTGATCTCTGAAACAGGCAATTCCCAAAGCTGCCGTAATTGCTGGAACTGTTACAGTCAGACGGGTGGGGTTCAGCAGCTCCCCATGCAACGCATTCCTGCTTGGAAAATGCCACTTCCACTTGCAGGATGGAGCATAACTCACGAGCTGCCTTCCAGCAACACAAGCCAGTGGCAGAGCGTGCTGGATTTGTCATTCACTCGTTTGACAAAGAGATGAAATAATTCAAATTAAATAAAGATTAAAATTAAACTGAACCTCCATGCAAACCCCACCTTGCTGGAGGTGTGGAATTCCACTTGCCCTGGAGCAAATTGTTCTGTTTCAGCTGCCTGGAAGTGAATTAACTGCCACAGATGGGTAAAGATTTTCTGTGTAAGGTGATACAGATTTATTTCCTTTAAAGAGGAAGCTCAGAACTCCTTACATTATTCCTCTGGGAAGGGTAAAGTCAGAGAGATGTCAGATACTACTCAATTACTCTGAAGTGGTTGAGATTTAATGAATGTTATCATGTGTCAGTAAAGAAGTGGCCACCATTATAATAAAAACTGCATAGCATGCACACATCACAAAGATTTTTATTCAGTTTTATTGGAAATTACAGTCACACTTTTCAAACACTGAAGTGGCAGATTTCTCTTCCGGCACTGTCTTAGAGACTGTTCAGAAACCTCCACTGTTGTTCATCAACTTGTGCGAAATAATTGGCACTATAATTTTACACCTGTCAGAAATGCAACGTGCAGCATTGACTAATTGCTATTTTGTGTGCTCAGAAAGGTATAAAATCAATGTAACCACTGTGGCAATCAACAAATCCTTTTGTGAAGCTGCAGAACACTAAATATAATTATGTTTACTACCCCCAGTCTTTGGGGGCACCAGATTTGCTTCTATCACACATAATCTTATAACAACTTTGAGAGCAATCTTGTAAAGCACTTAAACCACCCTCCCACTGGTGAGAGACCTCAAAAGCTGTCAGATTCTCCATGAGTTTATGGTTTGCATGACTGTGGAAATAATGGAAGCTCTCTGAATCCCCAGTGATTCACTTTTTCCTCTCCGGGCCTTTGTAACTTTGCCTAAATTAAGGAACATCAAAAATCTGTAAAGCTTTTTAGGTTTTGGATGTGTGAATATGTGGCCAGGCTTGTGAGATGTAAAAAATCCTGCAAAATACTCCCTATTCCTTGTGCCTCACATTAAAGAGCCTCACCCATTGCCTGTGCATGAAATAATGTTATTTTCTTCTTGCTGTGCCCCCTGCTACCCCGCTCTAACACTGAAACAAACAACAAAACTTCTCCTCCTAAAGCCTTTTCCGTGAATGCCGCTTTTACCAGAGCGTGGAAAGAATTTAATGAAGCTGGAAGTGCTACCATCAAATTTCATGTCTGTGTGTTTCAGAAAACAATGCCTCTGTCCTAATTTTCCAGCACGTTTGGGCAGGGTGTTCTCTTCTGTGCAAACAACCTTTCAGTGCTACCGACTGAGGGGTTTATTGGCAGCTGCAGCGGATTCTTGCAGCTGCAATAAAGGCAGAGAAAAAACAGTTACGACCTGAAATAAAAAGGGTTTTAGCAACAGGTAACTGCAGAGGAGGGCTGTGCCAGCACCGATTTCCTCAGCTTGCAATAATGGATCTGCAGTAAAACAAACGAGCAGCGGCTCTAATGAGCTGATGGCTGAGGAGAAGAAATGTTATGTACAGCCTTAAATAATTTTGTGCAGTGTTAAATACAGTTGTTCATTCCTACCCAGCTTTCTGTAACGTCAGTGAGGTATCACATGCAGCAGGGGTTGGTTAGAATCAGCGATAAAAGGCAATAACCCAGGGGGTGGGGCCTCCAAAATCCACTGAGATCGGGAGTCCAACTGTTCCCCAGCACGGCCAAGGCCAGCACGAGTCCACGTCCCCAGGTGCCACATCCACGCGGCTTTTAAACCCCTCCAGGGATGGGAACTTGGACGCAAAGCCATGAACACACCTTGACCATGGAGGCCAAATAACACAAAAATAAAACTGCTTTTGCCCAGACCCCCATCAGCTGCGGCCCCACTTTTCAGCACCACCTCTTCCAGCAGGAAACCACACCCGTCTGATAAAACCCACAGTGATCTCTTCTCTTCGCATTTGCTGTCTTAATGCGTTCAATTAATCCATAGCACGACAGAGGCAGCATGAGAACAGACGCAAGGCTTAGCTTTAATGAGCATTAATGCAGTTAGGCTGGGTTTGGCAGGGCTGCTCTCTACTAATTCTTCTCTTCCCAGATTACAGGAAGGAAATTAATGATCTGTCACTGGACTTGCTGGGTTCTAATGAAGTAGTTAGTGAAGTACAAGTAAAGTCAGGTGGAAGAAGCTGCCTCTTCCCATTTGCAATAAAGCCTTTCCCCCTCTTTGGCTAACAAATTAAATTAGTTGAGAGGAAAAATTTCATTACTGTCATGCACCATCTTCATATTTGTGATCAAAGAGGTGCATCCCTGTGAGCTTTGTAGTCCCCTGCTCTGCTGAAATGGGAGAGAAGGAAGAGAAACTTGGCTGACTATCATGATAGATTTAGAATTATTGTTTTCTCCAAGCAAAAAAAAAAAAAAAATCTTGAGGAAAAACAGTTTTATTTCTTTCATTCCAATAAAAAGTTTCTTTTAGCAGTGTGAGAGCAGCATTGCTGTCATGTCTAAATGAGAGGAACACAATTATATCTGTCTGATGTACTGTCCTTGAGCCAAACAGGGACAAAACCCTTCCACCTCCTGCTTCTAAAAATAGATTCTTGTTTGATGACAGAAATATGAATGTTCTAAACTTCTCACCAGCTCTGATACCCTCACACACGATTCTAAAATGCAGGTGGCTGGCACTCCAGTGTAACACGGTTGTATCAGAAAGTCAGAATTGCCTGAATGTGCTCTACTTATTGCACCTTAAAATACATTTTCCTTTTCTTCAGGATTTTGCACTCTTTTGTGCCATTTTCTTAGCAAGCTCTCATAAAAATAAAGTCCAAGCAATTCTAAACCCTTCCATTTCTTAGTTCTGATGTTCAGCATCCCTCAAGCCCTCTCTGCAGGAGGAGCTGTTTTCTTTGGCAGAGCAGAACTAAAATACAACGGAGGAGACACTTGGAGTGTCCTCTGATGAAGCCTGAAATTTTATTTCTTTGCTTTCTTCATTGTTTGTACTGGAAATGGAGAGGGTGGGCTGGGATCTGTGGGCTCCTCATGTCACTGGTAATCCCAACATCACCCTCCGTGTGTCCTGATAATTAAAATAAACAGCAAATGGGGGCTTTGCCCTCCTCGGCCATTGGAAAGGAGCTTTTCCTTAAACCACGGACATTTCCAATACTTTGCTATAAATGAGTTAACAAAGGACCTTTTTGTTCCTAATCTCACACGTGGATTTACCTCTAGAAAACTCCAAGGGGCACCTCAAGACGCCAAAGGGCAGCGGGTGCACATCAGCAACAGAGCTCTGAAGGTTTTGCTCCCAGCTCTGTGGTCGGTCAAGTGCTGAGTTTTGGGCACTAAACTTTAAAATGAGCTCTCTCCTCCTGGGCTGCAGCCTGGGCAGTGCTGCTGCTGCTTGCACCTGTGGGGATCAGCTCACCTGGAGACTGGAAAGCAAAGGCAGAGCTGCCGAGTCCTGCTGCACCCCCTCAGCTCAGCACCTGCTCCAGAGCTTTGCTCATGTTCTGGCCATGCTCTGAATTGGGAATTTCCCTGTGGACCTTTTCAGTCAGGGCATTATCTCAGTGCTTCACGTGCCTTCTCTGCATTTATCTGCACACGCACTCTGTGTGCTAATTCAATATTATCCTCCCCACCAGAGCCTGGAATAAAAGATCAAAAATCCCCCCAAAGCTGGCTGATGATTCTGAGGACTGAGCATATTTCCAGAGTATTTCTCATTCTCTAGTGCCCCACAAGCAGAGTGCAGCAGGCAGGAGCTGGAGCTGAGGCAGGGGAGGTGGAGGGGACACAGGTAAATGCAGACTCTCAGCATCTCCTTAGAGCCAGCAGCAAAAATTACAGAGAGCGATTCTAAATGAGCTTCCATTCCTCCAGTTCCTGGGGGAAACAAACAGTCCAAATCCATCTGTTTTCTAAAAACACCTCTCCCACCTTAAACAAACACCCGTTAATCCCAACAGCACAGCAAACACTCGGTGTTTACACAGCAGCAGAAGTGAAGCAGTAGGGAAAAAATGGAATTTGTGATATGCTCCTCTATCTCCAGCAGCAAGAGCCCAGCAGTGTATTTTTCAAAACTGCTTCTTTGTGAACATGCGTGAAACACGTGTAGCGGTGTGGAACAGGCTCTTCTTTCAATGGGTAACTCATTTTTCATACACAAAAGGAAATAAAAAGAGCATTATATTTTTTTTGAGTGGCCACAGAGCCTGCTGCTTGTCTTTTGAATCCAGGCAGAGCACGGTGCCAAATAGGAAACTCTGAAATCCTAAAATTCTGATAGCCCTGGGAAAGCTCACAGAATTCCAGAGCGGGTCAGGTTGGAAGGGACCACAGGGGGCCACCTGGTCCAAACCCCGTGCTCATCCCAGAGCACAGGGCACAGGATTGTGTCCAGACAGTTCTGGACTATTCCCAGTGAGGAGACCCCACAGGTTCCCTGGGCAGCCTGTTCAGGGCTCAGTCACCGCACGGGGAAGTTCTGCCTCACGTCCAGCTGGAACCTCCCGTGCACCCATCACCTCTTGTCCCAGGGCCTGGCTCCCACAAAGCCACACAGCAAAGCAGGAACCCAAGGAGTAATGCAGGTCTGACAGTTAGGGCCTGAGAATAATAGAAAATGCTCAGCTTCAGGAGTGTGGCTGCCCTTTTCTTCCAGAGCCTTCATCTTCAGGCCTGGCTCGCCCCGCTCCCGCTCCAGTCCGTGTGGAGCAGGCTCGGGGTCCCTCGCCCACTCTGGGGGAATGGGAGCCCACAGCAAAGCACTGGGACGGAGAAACCAGCTCCAGTCACCCGCCACAAACCCTGGTGGACGCTCAGGAGGTCAGTTTGTTCGATGATGTCATAGGGTTCCTTCAGCTTTTTGGTGTTTATGACAGGGAAGTGCAGCTGCTCCAAGGTGTCCTAAACGCTGCCCTGCCTGAGCTGTCACCGTGTCACCAGGTGAGCGACAGTGGGAGCAAACTCTCGTTGCTCCAAGGGATCTGCTCCATTAGCTGGAAGCACCAGCAGCTCTGTCCCAGACTCGCTGTGGGGTGAGAGCCTTCGCTCTGTGATTTATTGCAGTCATTACAGCTAAAGCAAACAGTTGCCTAGATACATACACAAAAAATCCCGTATCCATCGCAGTTCAATTATCTCCTTTGCCTAAAGCCTCTTCCTTTCTGGCATTTTCTTGCCCCTCCATTTAGAATTACACAAATTGCTTATTCCTTGTCCATTGTCATCCTGAACCAAACTCGGGCTTTTCCTTTCTCTGATTGTTCCTGCTGCTGTAAAATATTGGTGTGGGGTTTTTTGTAAATTAAAGCAGAAGTTCACAATAAATTGCAGGTTGCCGTAACTCAGAAAGCCAGACCTAAAACCTTTCACAGTGCTGGACTCCATGAAACTTCCTCCTTCCCCTGCATTTGGGATTTCAGACCAAACCTTACCCCAAAGGCTCCCAAATCCTCAGCCCTGAAGTCCTGTGGCATCTCGAAGTTTTAGTGTCTTTAACTTTGGCTTTTTAAGCCTCAAACAAATCCTTCAGCTGTGCCACAGGCCAGTTCCAACCATCCATAATTAAATGGAGTTTTTCAGTGGTCCTCTCTCCTCATCCTCACCCCCTACTACAAGTAGAACAGGTCCCCAGAAGATAAAGGTGGTGGATTTCTCCTTACCACAGGAATTTCTGGTAAGGAAGGAGAGCTCAAGAGAACAAACTGTTAATTCTATGAGTGTATGAGCTGCTTTCCTGAAAACTCTTTCATTTTGCCACGTGCCTAAAAGAACACACAAAAATCAAACAAATAGGGCAGGAGTTTCAATGACCATGTTTTTAATCCTTTCTCATTTCAAGCAGGTGATTTAGCAGGAATTTACAGAGCAGAAAGGGCCTCTAAATATTTCATTTCCCATTCCTACACTGGAGTGCACGGCCCTGATTTTCAGCTGGAGTTGGAGTAATGAGGGCAATGAACAGTGGCTTTCCAGAAATCCTCTCAGAAGCTGCAAAATTCCTTCCTGGGAACACTTTAACATTGGATTTTATCATACGAGGAGATGTTCACAATTTTAGACTCCATTTCATTTAACCAGTAACCACTGAGAGATGACAAAACCCCCCTAGATCACAGAATCCCAGAACGGTTTGGGTTGGAGGGGACCTTCAAGACATCTCACCCCAAACCCCTGCCATGGGGGAAAACTTCCACACCTGCAGAAATCAAATCAGCCCTTTGGGAGCTTGTACGACCTCCCAAAAACCAGTTCCTCAGCAGGAAAACTAAATACTAAAGCACTAAATTACAACCATTAGCCAAGCAGACAGGAATTTCTCAAAAGGGTATTTTGACATTGTTATTTTAACTTAATTATTCATTTGTTAAGGAAGATGTTCTGTAGCTTTGTATTTTGTAGGGAACAAATATTCCACGGTGGCTTCTGTTCCTCGGCTGGGGAAGTGACATGTGGCAGTTGTAAAGATTAATTTGTGCTGCGTGGCACCGCTGCTGGCTGCTCCTCGGGGAGAGGGATGCGGGGGGAAAACATCCTGAAACATCCCGGTAAATTAATTAACAACGGAACGCTCAAATCTAATTAAGGACCCATCAGCTCGTTTGTACTGCGGCTTACGCGAAGTGTATGGAGAGATCTCCGGTGAGTGGTGCCCGCAGGATCACACCTGGAGTGCCCTCACCTTTTTGGGATGTCCAGCCTCCTCTCAGGCCCTGCTGCTCCAAACTCAGGGGGATTGGGTGCAGGAAAAGCTGGGATGAGGTGCAGGGAAAATAAACTTAATTCTTGCTGAGCTGGGGGGATGGTTTTCGGGCTGAGATGACAATAAGGCTGTTTTCAGGGCACAGCTGAGCTTTTGGGGAGTTTTACCCCAGAATTGCTGCTTTACACCAGAATCCAGGAATGAAGTTCAGAGGCCCACGTTCCAACCAGGCACTGGAGGGATTCAGGGGAACAGGCACCTGCTTCACCCAGGCTCAGCAAATCCCCAAAACCCTGTGCAAAGCTACAGAAAAGCCTTTCCCTGCCTCCTCTGCTTCCCAGAGCTGCTCTGCATCCCTCCCTCAGCTCTGGGCCTTCCCATCCCACATTCCTGTCTGCCCCCCCGGATTAACCTCCTCCCTCTGCTAAACACAGACAGATTGTTGGGAATGGGCATTAAATTTCCGAAAGTGCCTCTTTGCTATCAAAAATCTCTGCCTTAGCACCACAGACAACACTTTAAAAAATCCTCCTCGGTAAATCTTGAATCTCATCAGAGCAGCCAGAAGTATTTACTGCCTCCGTTGGCAGCGCTCAGCCCCTCCAGTGGCAGCCTCAAACCTCCCGAGTCTTTTCAGTCTCATTCCCTTCTTCCCAAGCCTCGGAATTCCTCAGGTTCACATTCTCTCTCTGCCTGTTCCCGGGGCTGGGGGGAGGAAAGCCGGGCAAGGCAGGAGCCGGTTTGCAAGGGGAGGTTCCAGCAGCTTGGCTCAGGTGCTCCAGAGGCTTCCCCGGAATGCTGCTGCCATGGGGTTTCTTTGGAGGGCCATTCCTCAGCGTTTGGAGGTGACAACTGGCCCCTGGCTTCTATCATGGAATCATGGAATCCCAGAATGGTTTGGGTTGGAATGGACCTTCGAGATCATCTCATCCCACCCCTGCCATGGCAGGGACACCTTCCACTGTCCCAGGTGCTCCCAGCCCCGTCCAGCCTGGCCTTGGGCACTGCCAGGGATCCAGGGGCAGCCACAGCTGCTCTGGGCACCCTGTGCCAGAGCCACCAACAGGCACAAAGGTCAACCATGGATGTGAGTAAAGCTCCAAAGGAAATATTACGGGAAATATTACTGGTACAAGAGACAGAAAAGTTGATTTATGCCCTTAAACAGCAATAACTGTGACATGTAAGGCAGCCTTAAGGACATATTCCAGTCACCAGCTTTTTTCCAGTAAATAAACCCACAAAATGCTTCTGAATTGTGTTCAAATCAGTGCAGGTTCCATGGAAATGCACAAAATAAGCATCCCATTTAAAGCACATTGGAGCTGGACACGACCTTCAGCCGTGCCTGCGCTGGCAGCACCTGGCCAAGACGCACAAACTGGCAGCTTGAACTCAAAAAGGGCTCAAAACGTGGGTGTAAATACAGGGAAACACCAATTCCCACCTCCACACCTCTGCTGGGAAGGGATGAAGGTGCCTGAGGCACTCCTTCAACTCCATGACCTCTGTGGAAGCTGCAGGAATGTCTGAATGCACACGTGAACCACAGCAATTAAGGAAATGAAATTTAAAAGTTGCTTTTTCACCATCAGAAGCCACGGTTAGTTGGGAACTGTTCATTTCACTTCAACAAGAATTACATGGCTTTTAATTGAAATATTCCTGCCTAAGTGGTCAAATGTTAATATTTTAGTGGTCTTTACATATTTTCCCACTCCCTCTGTGCTTTTTCAAATCCATTTTGCCATCCATTGGGCCTCTTATTTTTCTATTACTTCTCCTAAACACAAGCTGCTCTGAAAGATCGCCAGTAATTTGCATAAAATATAGAGCTGTTACTTTTCTTTTCTTAAAGGAAGCAGAATAATTGCAAGCTGCAACTACTGGAGCTGAAAATAACTCTCCAGACAGTTGCACATGCAGAATTAGATTAAAATGAGCTCATTTTTTTAAATGACCTGATAATTTGTGAGGGGAAAAAAAAAAAACCAAAACACCCTATCAAAGTATTGTCATCAGTAGAGAATGTTACAGCCCTTAAACCAAGGAGGAGGTGCCTCCCTGCATGCAGATGAGGCAAACATGACCTAGAGAGGCCAAATTAACAGAAGCAGAGTTTTGTAGACCACATTCAAATAACCATCACTCTCTTTGTCTGGAAAATGCAGCAGGGGCAGATGTGGGACATCCTGTAGCACCTGGGGAAGAAATCCAATAGAAAACCTGAGACAAAATGTTTGGAAGGATCAGTGCTTGAGGGTGAAAGCCGAGATCGATGTTTTGTTCTCTCTCCTCTGGCCTTGGGGCACCCCAGCAGCTCATTCCTGGCAGGAGCAGGACAGTGAAGCCACGGAACCCTGGAATGGTTTGGGTTGGAAGGACCTTAAAGCTCATCCTGTTTCCAGTGGGCAGGGACACCTCCCACTGTCCCAGGCTGCTCCCAGCCCCGTCCAGCCTGGCCTTGGGCACTGCCAGGGATCCAGGGGCAGCCACAGCTGCTCTGGGAAATCCACCCCAGCCCCTCTCCACCCTCACAGGGGAAATGTTTTCAGATCAATGGTTTTCCCTGACCAGGAGGGCAAATATGACCAACATTTGAATTTGTCGGCCAACTTCATCAAATTTTCCCAACTTTGCTGAGCCAAGAAGCACTTCCTAATTTCTGGGAGACAATTCAGAAATAGAGAATGAGAAAGTCTGTTAAAGCCTCAGTTTCCAGGGATTACTACAAGGAATTGCCATCACAGCCAGGTACAACTCCTTGCAACAATGAATTCTGACTGGTTTCATGGGTTAACCTCTAGTACTGACAATATTACTAAAACCCCCTTGAGTGGGCTTTGCAGGTTTATAAATACATCCAATTATCATGTTTCTGATGAGATTTCATTTAAATCTAGCAAAAAATATTCCCAAGTGAATCATCTGTTATTCATAACTGAAGATGAATTCAGCCTCCCTATCACAACTTTTCCTCCTCCTCCTTTTTCAGACCCATTGCTTCGACATAAATTAAATCCTTCACTACATGCACCCCAGTCAGATTTCCTTTTAGAAAGCCATATTTTAGAGAAAGCAATTACATTTGGTCATTGATGTATCACCCAAGCTTTCCGAGCCCCCCGAAATAGAAGAGGGGGTTGAGATGTTAATCTGAACAAATGTTACACTTTGATAATAACTCAGGGGAGGAAACAGAAATCATCGTCCCGTGGAATGTCAGCCGCTCCAGACACAGCCGTGGGAGGTTTGGGGATGGAACGGGGCTGAGCCGGACGTGCCACTGGTCACTGTTCACCAGGACTGGGAGGAATGGTGACAATTCCTGTCAGCAAATCCCACCAAAACCACGAGCAGCTTGTTGCTTCACCTGCAGCGCGCCGGGGAGGACGGGCACAGCTCTGGGTGTTCTGCTGGCATTCCACGGCCTCATTCCCAAGGTTTCTCCAAGCTCTGCTCCAGGGGCTGGTGCTGCTCTGTGGGAACCCCTGTTTGCTGTGCAGAACCATCCTCATGATGGAGCTGAGGGGAGAGGAGCAAGAAAAGCCTTTGCTTGGGGTTAAATCCCACAGAAAGTCCACCTTCCTCCTTAGAGCTTTTCTTCCCCTTTTCCCCTCATTTGCTGTGCTTCGTGCACTGATTTGTGATTTTGCTGTCCCGAGCCTGCCCTGGCCGTGCAGTGGCTGCAGCAGTGCTCAGGTCCTGGGGTTCGACTGCGCCTCTCTTGACTGAAGATCCCTTCTGGCTCGAGCACCAGCCCAGAGCCAGTTAATCAACCCCAGTGCCCCCAGTCTGGCTGCGGGATAATGCTCAGCTAAGCTGTGCAAGATGGGCGGGTTGAGAGGGTTTTTTAAAATGATTATCATTATCCTTATTATTATTACTATAATTATTATTACTATTATCACTATTACTATTAATTAAACAGTGCTACGAAGGCCTGGCCCTGGAAGGAAAGAATCCCTGTTATACTCCAGCAGCCTCTGAACTTTGTGCAGATACAAGGCGGAGGAAAGGCAAAGGAAGGGGTGGAACAGCCCCTCGTTCCCCTCAGCTCAGCAGTGGTGGGGCTGAGGGGGACAATTCACCCGTGGAAGATGGGGGAACACCTTGCTTTGAAATTCCACTGCGTTCTTGTTTTACTGATTCATTTTTCTGAGCTGCAAATGGTTCTCTCCCTTCCAAATTTCCAACTTCTTCACTCCAAAGGTCCTCCCAAGCTCTGCACTGCCCCTCTGCCCCAGCAGCCTGCTCCTGGCTCCCCATCCAACATCCCCCCCGTGCCAAGGCCTCCCGTGGCCGTGGGGAGTGTCCCCACGGAGCTGGCCCAGCACGGCTTTGCTCTGCCCCTGCTCCAGGACCCACCCGAGTCCCACCCTCCGGAGGCACACAGCCGGGCACTGACGGGCACCAGGGAGCTGTTCAGCACAGGAAAACCACATTGGGATCATTCAGGCTGGAAAACACCTCCAAGATCATCAAGTCCAACCTTCAATCATCAAGTCCAACCTTTTCGCACCCTAACACAGCCACTCTTCCTTTAGTTGCTAAACCCAACGCAGATTTGGAACGGGGGGAGGGATGCAGGGTTTTTAAATGAACACCTGCACTGGGATGGGCTTTCCTCTGCATTCTGTGGTGCCCAGACCTCAGTGTGCTGCTCTCAGGGAACTCCAGCACCTGGGATTTGTGTGGGACATCGCCACCAACAGAGATCCCCAACCACAGCTGGCTTCCACGGGCTCCGAGATCCCCCAGACAAGCTCCACTTTAACATCTGAGAGCAGGGATACGTGAATTTCTTTAACGTTAAGTCACAAGTCAATTAAATACAGGCAGCAGCTATGTGCTTTTTGATGATCCTAAATCAGAGGCAATGATTCATTCTCAGGCCTCTTAAGTGAGGGTGTTTAATGACATGGTGGAAATGAAGCCTTTTTGTAACAGGAGAGGAAACTCTGCTGTCTTTAGCAGCACTTACTGAATAATTAACCCGCACCCCTGTCATTACCTAAGAGTATTTGGCATTAACCCAATAGAAAAATCATATGAGGCATGAATAGGAAGAATAACAATGAAAATGTACTGCTTAAACCGTATTACTGGGATAACACCCACATTTCTGTCTGAGCCTAATAAAGGATCTGTAGTTTAAATCAGTGAATACAAACAGAAAACATTTGTTCAGTGCTTACTCCAGCTTCGATTCCCGAGCTGAGCCTGACCCTCTCCTGCCATTGCTATAAATCATCCAAAAACAGGTGGCTTTCCCTTTTGTTGGAGTTCAACTCCTTTGTGCCACACTTGACCAGACATGATTATTTCTGTGTGCTGCCAAGACTGCAACCTTTTCCTGGCGAGGGAAGCAGGAGCTCAGTGAGAATGTCAGCGCTGACAGCTCTGAGAAAAGCCTCTCCTCCATTCTCAACACTTCAGCTCTCTGCAACACAGGTGCCCTCTTCCCTTTTCCATAAAAAAAATGGAGAATTTTTAAATTATGGATGGAAGGTCTTTGACTCATCTGGCCTTTTATCCACAAGGAGTCTCTTTGTCTTTGGATTCTCTAATCTTCACTGACCTCATTAAAAATTATTGAAAACCCTCGTGTCCCAGTCACACTTTGCCTCAGTTTCTCACAGTTTCAGGCTTAGACGTTGCTGAGTCCTACGAAACCACCTGAGAGCCAAACAATTGTCAGTGTTCGCAGACTGAAGTCAGTTATTAGCTGGAAACACACACCTGATTAATCAACACAAAAATTAACAAATCCCACGGGTAATTATCCTTCTCCTTGCCAGACAGACCCTGTTGTCTGGTGTCTCTCTGCGCAGTTAAGTGACCTTCAGTGAGGCTGTTTAAGGTGGCCTGATAATGATTTGATTATTATTTCATGCAAATTAAGAGTTACCTCTCCTAAAAGAGCCGATTTTCAATTTCATCCCTATTTGCACACTGCATGAAACCATGACATTTCGGAGCTCTCCAGAGTCTGTCACCCTGCCTGGCACCGTTAGCTGCTGTTATCCAGCTCTTTCTTTCTCCTTAATTTATTTCCTAACTCGTTCTTTGTTCTCACCACAGCTGAATAGGTGCACGCCCCAAACACAGCATTGCCTGGGCCAGCAGCTGGGCTGGGGCAGGCTCCTGGCCATGGGACCTGCAGCTCCACAAAGGATCCATCAATTCCATCAACCCCCAGTGCAAACCTTCAGCAGCCAAAGCACTCAAACACATCAACATCTGCTTATGGAAAAGCAAACCTTACTTTCTACTCTTAAAATAATAATAAAAAAGGATTAAGAGAGAAGCTGGGGGTCTCTGGCAACCCAAAACCTGACCTCTCTCCAAGGTCCCCAAATTCCACGTTCAGCTTGGCGAGTTACATTTTTTTCTCGAGGTATTTTCTCAATATTTGCATTTGAACAAGAATCCAAAATAAAGCAAAAGCTTCAAGGTCAACAATCTTTTTATAGAAGCAAAAACCCAAGAGAGAAATTTAAGCAATTACTCTTAGCCAAAGGAGCAGTCAGCTCAAATAAATGTATCAAAGCCTCCAAATTATCAGCAATAAAGTCTTATGTCATCTAATAACCACAATAATGACAATAATTACCGGGACAACGATTTAAAGCTCAACATTTTTATAGTGCCTAATTTAACAAGTACAGGTTGCTTATTTGTGCCTTTCCACACTGAAAAAGCATTTGTCTGGCTTTGTTTATTGTCTAAGATTAGACTTGGGGAAAACAAAAAGCTTCTGGAAATTCCCAAAGTTCCTGCAGGAGGAGATGCTGACGGAGGCACAATTTTCACAGGGAGAAAGTTTGCGGATGTCAATCTGTATTTACCAAGAGAAGGGAGGAAATCAGAGCAGAGGAGTAGCAAACTTGCGGAAAACAAAGTCAGAATTTAGAAACCACCTCAGCAGCCATCCAAGTGGATTCCTCACGTGGAAATCCCCCCAAGCCTCTCCCTGCGCCTCGCAGGCAGCAACATCCCCTGCGCCTCGCAGGCAGGAGCAGGGGAGCCTCTTCGCATGGAGGAACACTAAAAACCATGTCCTGCACCAGAGGGAAGCCAGGGCACAGCCCTGCTGGGGCTCTGAGGCAGGATTGCTCAGGGGCAGCCGCGGCTTCGGACCCAGCGCGGCCGCCCCGGCTGCGAGCGTCCCCGGGGCCGGCGGCATTCCCCCACCCGAGGGGGGCCTGAGGATGCTGCGGCCCCGCTTCCTCCTGGGAAGCAAAACATCCACTTTGCCAGTGTCCACGGTGCTCTGCAGTTAATAATTCATCTGAAGCTGAGCCAGCGGTATTTGGGAAGGAGAAAATCCGCACAGGGAAGCATCAGGGCCGGCCTTGGGAAGGGGGATGGACACGGAGCAGAGCCCCGGGGCGGGAGGAGGAGCTGGGCTCACACCGAGCGCTCCTGTCCCCGCGCACAGACCAGGCTCCAGAGCCCCCTCCCGAGCGTGGGCTGCCTGCAGGCTGATAAATGTGAACCTCTCACACGCAGGAGATACCACGACATCAACCCCGGAGTGCGCTTTCTGTGCCTTTGGCACACCATGGCCAGGAGAGTCAGGAGAAGGTGGCCGCGGTCACTTTTCCAACCCAGCAGGTGCCTGGAGCTGCTGATCCCCGGGCAGGCACGAAGCAGAGCATCCTCCTGTGCTGGGAAAGGCTGGAGCTCCCCATCCTGCATCCCCGGGCCCTGCAAAAGTGGCCCACGCCACTGAATAACCACTGCTCCATGGAACAGCCACTCCCTCGTTTGGGACACGTTTTCTTCTCTTTCTTGAGACTTTTTTCCATCTCCAAAGGTCAGGATTTTTCCAGTTTCTCAAATTACTCCTCATTAACATGAAAAAAATAATTTCCACTCGGCAGCATCAGCATGAATAAAACATCCCTGGGATTATAACCTCCTCGGGGCTGGAGGCACTGACCTTCAGAAATGAGGACAGACCTGGGGTTGGGTGCAGGAGTGAGAAGATCCAGGGACTCCCACCGTTCTTCAGCTTGGAGGAGAACAGGGGAAATTTTCCATCGCTGAATATTCACATTACGGGCGTTTTTGAGCTAATCATTTGGGTTCAGAGTTCCTGCATGCCGGCTGCCAAAAATAAACTCCTGTGAGAACGGGCTGCTGAGCGTGGATGAGCTGGGTGAGGCTGAGCATTCTGGAGGGCACTGCAAGGGAAGGGGAACACGAGCAGCCAGCCCAGGCACGGCCCTGGCCCAGCACCAGCTCCTGGGAGGCATCCAGCACGTGGAGGAGGTGCAGGAGTCTCCAAAGGATGGGCAGGGGGTCAGCCAAGCATTTGAGGAGGTCTCGCCTTGATTTTTCACAGACTGGTCCAACCACAGAGCTCGATATCCTCTCTAAAATATTTATCCCTTTAGCTTTTCATATCACAGCACTGCAGCCCTTTTTTTTGAGCACCAGGACCTCAGCGCAGCAGGAAAGCGAGCTATTGATTCCAGGCTGTTTCTAATTAACGAGGCATTCTGATATTGTGCCTGTGATCAGGGTCCTTACTGGGAAAAGCTCCATTTCTTCCCTTTAAATATGGCTTTGGTGGTGCCTTTGCTGTGGTGGATGCCATCAGGCACACACACAATTGCTTTTGCAATCCAGCACAAGGCACCCAGGGGTTCTCACTCTGCTCCTGGCCCCGAGCCACCTTCCCCTCCCGTTCATAACATTCTGTCTCCAAACAACCTCGCCGATAATTTGCACCCATCAACCCCGTGTAACATAATGTGCCAGCTATTTAGTGCTGGAAAATTTATCACTCGAGAGTCAAGGATCTTGTACCGAGCAATACTCCCACTTCCCAGTCGCTGTCATTTCACTTGCTCCTCGCAATTTGCCAAAACCTCTCCCTCCCTCGGCCCTCCCCGGATTTCAGACCAGTGGTTTACGTATTTAACTGGTCAGAGAAAGCCCAGAATAAATTCATCTCTAAAAGGCAGCTCTGCGGTGTGTCACAGCACACTCTGATGTAAGTAATATGTACAAATGAATATAAATATTGAACCTGGGCACCAGAGCAATTAGACACTGTCACATTAACAATGCAATCTCCTCCTTGGATGGGGGAAGGGGAGGGGAGGGGAGGGATTTCCTCCTGCATGGGACTCTGGCCATTTGTCACGCGAGTGGTGCAGATGACCGGTGAGGAACTGTGGGAGATTCATCATCATAATGAATGGCCACGAGTGCAATTCCTTTTCATAACACGTTATCATTGCAGTAATTAACTGCCTGCTTGTTCAGTTGTGCACCAGAGTTGTTGCACGTAATCCATCACAGTTTCCAGTGGTAACAGCGCATTAAACACATCCTCAGCCATGAAATTCCATGGCTTTGGCACAGGGAGAGCAGCTTTAACACCCCGGCACCAGCACAGCCCACGTTTTGTGTCCCTCAGAGGTGCTCCACCAGCCCCACTGCCCACGGCATGCACGGAGCTGCCCAGGGATGTGGCAGCAGGAGCTGGAGGATCCCCTGCCTTGCATGACCACAAATACAGCCTAAATATTCAATATTAAATAAATAACAACCCTTTCCACTGTACTCAAGGGCAAATAGGTTTGCTCTGAGGAGTGGCACTTGCCTGGGCTGTATCAATGCAGAGGAATTGCTCTGGGCAATCCCAGCAATTAAAATGCAACGGGGCTCAAACCCTGAGCAGAGAGCTCAGTGGTAAGAGGGTAATAAGAGTTTTTTCCTTCAGATAATGGATAGAAGATCAATGACTTTTATCTCTCGTGGTGCTGCTTTTTTATATTTCTCCAAATATCGGAATTCCCTGTCTTGCATCCTTCCTGTCCAGGGGCACCGGTCGTGCACCAGCTCCCACCTCCTCTGCATCCAGGAGCTTCCCAGCTCCTCCTCTGCCCTAATCTTCTCTACTGCTTCCATCTCTAAGAGAATTTATTCTGATGAAAGGATTAACTTGGTAGAGGGGTTTTAAATATCCCAGGCTCCTGCACATCCGCTTTATTTTCCGTGGTGTTTCATTCCACCTCAACAGGAGGAGTTAAAGCCAGAGAAATTCCCAAGGGACAGACAATAAAAACCAGGGGTGGGAAGGTGGTTGGACAAAAGCCCCCACGGAACAGCTCCAGGATTGCCACGGATAAGAGAAGAGTTGGTCACTGCAGACAAATAAGATTAGCACAGCAAGACACTGGATGATTAAAACACTTGTCCTTATGCAAAATTCAGCAGATATTCCCAAATGTCCATGGCAGACAAATTGCACCATCTGGTCAGTGAGATAAAGTCTTTAAACAAGAACTTTGCAGGCTGAAGGTTCTCAGCTGTAAAAACAGGTCATGCTGGTGCCCTGTGATTTGCCAAATCGAGGGCAATCCACTCTTCCTCTTCTCTGCCACTTCACTGCAACATTAAAAACCACATATGGTGCATTCCCAAAGTGACGCTGTCCGAAAGAATAAAGGATCTGATCTCAACTCTCTCTTTTTTACAGTGATAATTCCCCAGTTTGTCTGATTCCAGATGCCAACATTATTGCTATAACACCATTTTTTTCCTGTTAGGAAGCTATCTAATTAATAAATATATCTAATATATTAGATAATTAATATAGATAATTAATGTAGATGGTGTCTCTTAATATATTTACTGCATATTCAGCAGGGTCTGAAGCCCTTTGAGCAGTGCCTGTGTAACCACACAGGAATTTCTCACATCAGGTCTGCAAAACGAGCCCAGGAACCACAGGGAGCCCCAAAAAGCACAATAAATGAGCATCTCAGGCAAAGGCAGGGGCAATCCCTCCATTTACCTCAGCCCAGCTGGATCAGCCCTCAGTGCAAGAACCCACTGGCCTCTCCACATCAAACTTCTGTAAATTGGCCATTATTTTGGCATGTCCAGACAGAGCTCCCCAAACTGAGGTAATTAGTGCAGAGCACGGAGCCTTTCCCAAGGCTGGCAGGGCCAGGGCACCTGGACACAGCTCATAAGTGGCTAAACCTGCAAAATCCATTTTGAAGAGAGATGAACTGACATTACATAATCATCTCCGTGCCTGAATGCCAGGAGCACTGCAAGGAAAAGAAGCAGCTCTGCACTGGGGGAAGATCTCCCGTGTCAGTGTGAGTTCAGAAATCTAACAGCCTTAATTGCTGTTTTATGCATTGTACTAATTTCCTTGATTGTGCTGTGAAATCAAAACACATAATGAAGACCTTCTCCCCCTCTAATAAAAGCTGTCAAAGTAAATAAATATTCATCCCCATCTGCCCCTCTGGAATGAAAGGAGAATTAATTGATAATTTTCAGAGCTCCGTAACCTCCTGCCCTGCGCTCTGTTAGCTGAGGGCTTTTTGCGGAGTCTGCCTTCCTGAAATCCCATTAATGCAAGTTTAGGAGTCAGGCAGGCACGGTGCACTAAATCAAATCTGTTTTCTAGGCTGCATCACATGGCAAACCCCATCTGCTCCTCAAGAGCTCGGTGCGAGCTGGTGTTGCACATTCGCAGCAGAAAGCTGCTCTCAGATGAGCTGGGTGCAGCCGCAGCGGCGCCGTGTCCGTCAGGACACCTGCACAGATCTGGTTCCTCTACTCTGAGTAAGTTACTCCTCGTTGGAGCCCAGCCCCGAGCACAGCACTGGATTTGCTGGGCCTGAAGGGAAGCACAGCCGGGCGAGGAACGCGGAGATCTGCCTCAGACAATGCGGGTGGCCCCGCTTTTGCCGCTATTCCTCCAGATTTCGGGTGCGGAGCAGTGACGTTCGCGGAGGCGTTCGAGCAGAGGAGAGGCTGCAGGTGCTGCTCGTGTTTCCAGGAGGGCTGGCAGTCGGGAGAGCACAGCCGCTCCTGGAGAGGCTCCGGGAGGATGCGAGGACATTTAAAAATTCATTTGCAGTGCAAATCTAACTCCTCTTTGTCACACACGATCCCGTAATGGAAACGTACACCCCGTGCCGGGGATGAGAGGGAATAATCACAAAGGTAAATGCCACTTCAGGGATTTTATCGCCTCATGACATTTGCAGGAGCTCGTTCTTCCTCCAGCTCGCACGTCCCAGCAGGGCAGCCGTGGCTGGGTGTTCTGCATATCCAAACTGCTAAAGCCTTCCAGGAATTCCGGGGATGGAGATGGGGGGGTCACTGCAGATGAGCAAACATTAACAGGACAGAGCCCACGGAAGGAGGAGGAGGAGGTTCCCAGGAAAGCCAATTCCACATTTCCACGGGTGTCAGGTGTCCCAGGAACACATCCCTGCCAAACCCTGCTGTAAACCAGGGGCTGCAGCAGCTCTGGGACTGGGGGGATTTCAGTCAGCACTGAGCAGGATAATCAATGCAAAACCCAGGAGCAAAAACTCCGTCTCGAGCCCAACTGTGCAACCAGGAGAAAGTCAGGAATGTCAGGTTTATGAGAGCAATGGTGTGGGGGATAGATACATGTTTTATATCTATATATTCTCACACCTGTAGGTCTCCAGAAAAGGAAAATCCATCTCATTCAGAACCAGGTGCTGGACATAAATTTATTGAGATGAATGAAGCTACTTCATTCCTCTTTAGTGCCTGGAGGTTGAAAGCTCAGGCAATATTGCCTCTCCCTGGCATCAGAGCACTCCATTTCTCCCCGCAGTTCTCAACAATAATTCATGTCTCCGTATGGCATTGATCAGCCAGCCTTTGAGATCCTATTCTTTTGTCTACATCTTCTCATGCGCTCAGCTCCTAAGACCACGGGGAAGAAAGGTTTCTGGCAGGAAAGATAAAAACTATTTATTGTACTGACCTTTTTGATTAATGGGTGGAGTTCGGTGCGAAATCATTTTTATCAGGTGAACATAATGACTTGCAGGACAACAAAAAGGGCATTTCAATTTTTTATCCAAACCTTCAGCGAGAGCACAATCCCCCAAGGTGAACTTTGGGGACAGCCCAAGTCACCAGGAGTGAATAAATATCTTATAAGTTTAGTATTAGCTGAGAATTGGCTCATGAATCAGCGGGGATCATTTGAAGGAGCCGGGCTCTCCTCACCCTGCCTGCGGAGAGGGACTCCACGGATCTGTGCTGTGAGGAAAAGGCAAACTCGGACACCCCGGATTTTCTAAATAACTCTGTTATCAGCTCTGCCTCCACTGGGCTTCACGGTCTGAAATCATTCACTTGAGCCTAATTAAGTAGACATTAATTAGATCAGAGTGTCTGGCTGTGTATTCGTCTCCCTGAATATGATAGAGCCATTCTGGTTTTTGCCACGCTGCTGCAGGAAACCTGTCTGCCCAAGGTCTGTCAGCAACACAAAGTCCCAGCAAAATCATGGAACTGCTCCTGTGGACCCTGTGACCCTGATCCTGGACTCGGGATGTTCTGTGGTTCCGTGCAAACCAAGTTAAATCTGTACACACACGGTGATACCAGGCAGTTAACCATGCACGTAAAGGCTTGTATACATTAAAAAACACGTTTTGGATCACTCGTTGAATTAATGAGCCCTTAAAACTTGTTCAAAATTAACCCTCTTGACCCAAGCCCCACCCGATGGGGTTTGTTTACCCAGGCACTGAATTCTCCCAGACACTGGAAAACTCTGTCTGTCTGACACTTAATCACCTTCCATTGCCTTGCATCGTGATTCTATGAACCGAAACACACAGACCTGGATGTTTAAGGCTATAAAAGTGAAAATGTTTCAAGGCAAAATGGCCTTTTAATAATACTTTTTAAGCACAGCGTGGCTGAGATTGCAGGCTGTAGTAACAAAGCAAGGATGGTTTTGGCACAGGGCTGCAAAGGGCACTGTCAGACAGAGTTTTGTTATCTCTGTGCCCACCAGCCTTCCCCAGTCAGCGAGAGATGGTGTGGAAAGCTGATAAAAAGCAAGGGCTGGTTGGGTGGTCTGCACACAGAGAGGGTGGGAAGTGTCCACAGAGGGTTTGGGGCATCCCTGGGGGTTTTGGCCTCTCTGGGAGGGTTCGGTTCTCTCTGGGGGTGCAGGGATGGAGCTGCCTCTCCTCCCCGAGCGTTTCCAAGTCTCGCCCACTCAAGGGCATAATTATGACGACTTTGGAACTCATTCCTCCCTGCCCGTCTCCGTGCATAATTTCAAATCAGCCTCCCAGGCAACCAGCAAGGAGAGCTCCACGGAAAGCAGTGGCAAGCTTTGAAGTTGGAGTCTCTGTTCTGCTTCCAGACAGATTTTGATTTAATGATAGATGCCTGCCCTGCCGGGGAAGAAACTTCGTAATGAATCAAGCGATGTGGGTATAAATAGAAGCCAGCCGCAGTGTGGAGCGAGGAGAACAGGAGCAGAGGACAGGCTGGACTTCGGGTCGAGCCCAGCTGGGCTCAAGTCTGGGCTCAGCCACCCCTCAGGCTTTGCCCTGGGGTAAAAGCCTGATTGGGGCTCATTTTCCATGGCTGCAAGGGTGGTAAAAGCAGCAATAACCCAGGCACAGTCCGGAGCCAAAATATTTGTGTGAGGTGTGCCAAACACAGGGTGGTGCCTGTCCTGGGGGCTCTGCCTTCCACAGGGTTTAATCCTGAACAAGGAATGCCCATCTCAGTTATCCAGAGGGTGGGATGCCTGCAGGCTGTCAGCAAATCATTTAAAAGCTGCGGAAACATAGAATGACTGGGGTTGGGAGGGACATCAAAGCCTATCCAATATCATCTCGAAGGTTATATAGCATGATCTGGTTATTATGAGTTACTTTTTATTGCTGCTTCAGTAACGATAAATTCCAGGTGGTGACATCAATTACATTAACAAAGCACCCTCAATTTACTCATTATAATTTAAGCAGCACCCAAATGACTCCGTTAAGACGTAAATACATTTCTTACCCCAGATAAAGCAGGGCTTGTTTTTGTCTCTCCCTGGGCATTGAGTGATGTTATTAATCCCCAGCAGAGCACACGAGGCTCACCCCAAAGGTCTCACACGAATTTCAAACACACCGAGCAATCCGAGTCAGCAAAGATTTCACCTTTCCAAAGGCATTTGCAGCTTCCCCCAGACAGATCCCAACAGAAGGGGTTGAAGGGGCCGTGTGGGCGGTGAGTGGCCACTGATGGCTTTCACTGAGAATTTGGGGTTTAGCCGTGATAAAATCACATCTGTGTTAAGGGAGCCTTTCCCCTCTCCTTCTAGGGGACGGTTTAGGACAATTATGTTTTTTAAAAGAACAGTTGTGAAGGAACCAAAAAGTGCTGGTGACCAAAACCAAGCAAGGCTTAGCCAGGCCATGGTTTTTCACATCTGTCATTAATTCTTCCGCTCCTCTCAGCTTCCCCCTGCCCGGGGGCAGCAATTGGGTTTATCAGCCTTTATAAACTGCTTTAGCAGAGGTGACACCAGCAGTTCCTTCTGCAGCCGGAGCCAGATTTGAACTGCAGAACCCGGAGGCGAAAGGCCGGTGCTCCACTCCCAGTGCACAGTACCCTCTCCAAAGGTTTGCACTCCCTTTTCCCAAGTACTGAGACTTTTCCCCACTCCATAAAAACCAGATCTCACCCGGTTCGGGGTGGCCACAAGCCCAGGCTGCCCCCTGGGACCTTTCCCTCTTTTCCTGTGCCCATCACTCCCGTTGCCATCACAGCGTTGGATTCTGCACAGGGAGGGACCAGCATCTCTCCCCTCCAGCTTTAATCACTGATCAGCTGAGATCAGAGAGATCCTTTAGCGTATTTTGGGGGAAATGACACAAGAACTGCTGCAAGCAGGCACCCACCAGCTGCTTCCATCAGCTGCCAGACACCGGCTGGGAAGGAAACACCTCTCTCAGTTCCCCACTTTTCCTCACCCTCCGCTATGTGCAGCTGTAATTCCATCTGAACCAGTGGAAAATGCACTTCCTTTATCTTTCAAGATGTATCTTCCAGTTCATGCACGTGGTGCTGATATTCATCTTAAATACCAGCGGCGAGATGAACCCACGGTGACTTTCATTTCTCAGATCCAACATCCTTGTCAGCAGTGGAGAGCTTAAGTGCTCTTCCTTTCACACCCATTAGGTTGGAACAAGCCTTAAAAGCATAAATAACCTTCCCCACAGCATAATGAAAGACCTTATTACAGCCTGGGATTAATTTTTTTCTAATCTATTTACAAGCAAAAAGGTCGAACTCAAATTTGACAGTGAGGAAGGGAGGCAGGATTCATTATCTCCAGAAAGACTCGAGAAAATGGATGAGCATAAACAGAAGATAGTTTTGGAGCTTGAATCCATGTCTTAGCCTCTAATTAAAAATTACCCAGCAAGGCACTGCCTCGCAAACATCATTAGCTACAGGAAAAATGAAATTCCTGATTACTGAGCAAAAATGTTTTGATCTCAACATTTTTTCTTTTTTATTTTAAAAAGTCATCTTTACTGTTCAAACCCGCGTTCCGTTCCTTTTCCTTCTCCATGCAAAAGCTCTGCTTTCTCCTTTTATTATCGAAGGACCAGCAGGACATAACCACACATGGAGCACTGATTTTTCCCATTAAGTTGCAATCACAAACCTCCCCTTGCTGCCCACGAATCTCATCTCACTCCCTCTGACTGCAGCTGTGGAGGCTGGAGGCAAAGCTGGGGTGAGGATGTTCCTTCCTCAGCTCTGGAGAACAACCCTAAAACAGCTGAACTGGCCAGAAGTGGTCACCGTGGAGGAAAGGCGGCAATGCCTACAACTCAACAGCTGTTTTAGCTGGACAGGGGGAAACTGGCCAGAATCAGCCTGGATGATGTGGAACCCCGGAGGTGGGCGGAGGGAAGGCATTGCACACACCCTGCCTCAGGTGAGTACCCACAACAGCACTTCTGGCCACACAAACCTCATCCCAGAGACCTGGGAAAGGGCTCTGCTGTTCCTGAGGCTGTGCCTCCCTCTCCAGGCAGCCCAGGAGCTGGCACTGCTGCTGCTGCTTGTTTCATCCAACCCAGTTTCTTCCCGCTATCCCATCTAACCCTGCCCTTTGTCAGGCTGAGGCTGTTCCCCCCCCCTCCTTGTCCTCTCACTGCCCTTGTCATTATTTGCTCTAATAATTATAATACTTGTATTATTTGCACTGATGCTCCTTGAGTAGCTGCCTGCACTCCCTGGGCATCAGAGGAGTCAGTGGACGGAGATAATTTGTATTTATTCCATGTGTTAACTGTATTTGTACGTGTTTATTGCATTTAAGTGTGCAGTGAATTTATTTATTTAGCTCTGTGAAAAGTGTGCCAGGAGGCTTTTCAGTTTGTTTCCATCTTCACCAGCTGTAAATAAACGCAAGCTCATTAAGAGCCCTGCAGAGAGCAGTGCCTCCGTCGGTGCTGGAGCCGGTGCTGCCAGGCTGGGCACAACCTTACCCCTGCACAAGAATCACGCGGAACTGTGGCGCCTCACAAGGCAGGAGATCAGTGGAGACGGGCAGCAGCGTCCAGCGCTCCCGGAGCCAGCCCGAAGCACCCCCCTGTGCAATTCCTACTGCAAAAAAAAAATGCAAATGCCTTTATTGCGAGGGGCTGTTCCTTAGCACAGGCAGGCGCGGGGGTGTGGGCACCGGGAGCGCGGATGGTGCGCGTTTATCTCCGAGTCAGCTGCGTTCTGAGGGCAGCCTGGGGGAGCGAATTCCTATAGAGCACTTGCTTTTTCCATTCTTTTTAATACAAAGACTGAACGTTTCGTGTGCCTGAGCAGCCGATCTCTGCAGGGGATGGCTGGGTCTCGGTGCCTTTTGCCTGAGAAGTGGGAATAAGCACCCCAAAGCCAGAAATCCAAGGGCTCCAGCAGGGAGAATTCCACCGGGGAATTCCATCGCCCCCTCGGCTGCCCGAGCACAGCAAATCTCTCATCTCTCCGTCCCTCCTAAAATCCTCGTTGCTGCGAACACGGAGCACCTGGGGCAGCTGAACCACCTGGAACAGAGCAAACTGCAGTCAAACCCATGAAACCCATTTCACAGGCGATGGGCGCTTATTCCCAGAGAATTCGAGTACCTGGAGAAAGAGACGAGGAGTTCAGAGCTTCAGTCCTCTGGCAGAGATGTTGGAGTTTATTCTAACTGGCTCTTGAGATTCCTGGATGCTAAAGAAAGGAGGAGGATTTAAAAAAAAAAAAAAAAAAAAAAAAGAAGGAA
>VZTF01001237.1:214185-237263 GCA_013397755.1 Cnemophilus loriae
TACTTGAGGTCGTAGGGGTCATTTGAGGTCATTTGAGGGCCTTATCGGGGTTACTTGAGGTCGTAGGGGTCATTTGAGGTCATTTCTGTCCCTGATCGGGGTTACTTGAGGTCGTAGGGGTCATTTGAGGTCATTTGAGGGCCTGATCGGGGTTACTGGAGGTCATTTGGGATTACTTGGGGTTACTTGAGGTCATTTCTGTCCCTGGTCGGGGTTACTTGAGGTTGTTTGGGGTTACTGGAACAGGGAACCCCGTTAGCCCAGACTCTGCCCTTGGACTCTGCTGTCTGTAACATCCAGCCAGGACTGCAGGAACAGCAGGACAGCTGTTCTGCTGGACACGGCTGGACACGGCTGGACCCGTCCCACTCGAGTCAAGGTCTCCAAAGCCCAGGAGATTTGGACTTTGAGCTGGAAGGAATGGAGAGGGAGACCTCGGCTCCCAGCAGCCACGGTCAAGGAGCTCCAGTGATTAGTGGGCCAATGTTTGCCACACCTGGTGCAGGGACCAGCCCTGGGAAAGTTGGGAGGGGGGTTTCAAACGCTCCAGGCTGTTAAAAACCAGAACATTCCCCTCTGGAGCTCCCGGCCAACCCCTCCCTTGGCCGCCTCTCATCGCAGCCACCGTCCGGCACAGCCCGGCCCTGGAGCAGCTCAGCTCAGAACAGCCCGAGGCTGGGGGGCAAAACAGTGTCAGAGCAGCTCGGGGGCAGCAGCCCGACCTGGCCCTGCAGCCAAACCTCGGGCAGAAGCCCCTGAAGCCCTGCAGCAGCTCGGTTCCACCCCCGCAGGCACAGCCAAGAAATAAATGTATCCATTTCAAATGCTAAATGAGCCCAGGAGCCGGTTCCGGTGCGTTTCTCTCCCAGAGTATTTCTCCAGGTAAATATACAGAGGTTGAAAGCTTTTCATCTCTGCAGCTTGTTAGGAATCTAAATTTTAAGAAATAAAACAAAAATAAAAACCCCAGGTCTCTGCCGGGTTTGTTCTAAGGCTGGCTCGCTGTAGGAACACATCTCTGCTTTCCCTTGCTTCCAGCTTGGTGAAACAGCTCCTGAATAAGTTTGTTCATTAAGTTTCAAAATAATTTCTGGAGAGAGGGTCAGGGCACAGAGCAGAGCTCTCTGGCTGTGGCAGTGCCCCTGCTCCCACCCCACGAGGGACATTTACCCATCTCAGCCACGGAGAGCCAGCATCAGCCAGGCCTGGGAAGGGGTGGATGCTCCCAGCCCCACACTCACCAGGATTTTGTGTGCTCTGGGCTTTTGCAAACATGCACCCAAAGAATCCATTTCTGCAGCAAAGATAGGCCCACATAATTACCTGTCCTCTGCACTGCCAGGCAATGTTAAATTAAATTTTAAAATTAAAATGTTTGAACAGAGAATTCTGCACTAAGCCCAGTTTTGAATTATTTTTTACCTCCTGGAAAGTGTAAAAACTAGAAGTGAATAGAATAACCAATAAAAGATAGAAGATGAGAATTTTTATCTTTCAAATTGGAGTTTACCTCGGTTACACAAAGGCAGCATTTTAGCAGCTCCTTTTACACTTCAGAGGGGTTTTATGCTTGTACTGAAACCTTGATCAGTGGGGTTTATTATTTAGCTAATTCCATTTGCAGGAACAAACCAGAGAGTCTTTCTTGGTGTGGTTTTCTTTATAAATATGTTTTCTGCTTGGGAGGCAGAGCAGCCACCAAGCCCTACAGATGATTTTATCAACCTCAGAGCTTTGACCAGAACATTTTCTTCCCTGCATCCCATCCTGAGAAACAGAATTGCTGAAATGATTGAGAATTCTACCAGCTGTGGAATGGTTTGGGTTGGAAAGGACCTTAAAGATTATCCCACTCCAACCTTCCACTGTCCCAGGGTGCTCCAAGGCCATCCAGCCTGGCCTTGGGCACTGCCAGGGATCCAGGGGCAGCCCCAGTCTGTGCTCTGCATCCCCCAGGTGGAGAATCAAGTGTGTCTCACCTGGTTTACTCACAGAGATGCCACTGCCAGGGGGGGATGCCACCGGTGCTGCCACAGCCCTCACATTCCTGCCCAGCACTGCAGTTCTGCTGCAATTACACATTTGAGAGAGGAAACCAAAGTTACACAGTTGTTTATTGCTTTTACGGAGCTTTCTTGGAGTGGATGCTTTGATTTTGACATAATGATATAAATATATTAAAAAAAAACCAACAAAAATGACATAAATTAGAATTTAGCACGGGTAAGTCAGCATAGCTCATCTGGGTGCAGTGGATCTTCCTGCACCTGCCAAGGCTGTTGGGAACCTTACAATGACCCCAAAACGAGCTGGTACCCACCTGTTCACCCTCTTTCCCCAGCAGGCTGCCAAAAATCTCCGAGTGGATGAAATGCTGAGGTTCCCTGAGTCTCGAGCCCCCCTTTTGCACCCAGTCAGGCTTCCCCAGTACTGGGTCACCAAAGAGGAACTTCTGATGAAGCACCAACCTTTAGCTGCCACCTGGGTCGGGTTTGACCTCTGGGGAATGTCTTGAGGCAGGATTTGCCCAAGGACAGCTCAGGCACCTGCAGCAGTCCTGCACAGCCCTCCTGGAAGGGGGGCTGGTGCTCCTTCCCTCTGTCCTGAACAAACGTTTCCCTTGTCCTTGAGCTCTTCCCATTAAATCCACCCCTGTCTCCTGTAGAAAGCAGGCCTGACCTTTCCCACTGAATTAAGAGACAATTTATTACATATTTTAAATTCATAATGAGATCAAAAGGGATAATGCTGAGATGACCCGGAGATCAGCCCAAGACACGAGAGATAATTGTTTCCTTAATTGCCACGCCTGGATTAAATTACTTGTGCAGTGTGTGTGCTGAGATGAGAGGAACAAGGGAGTGTCAGAGCCCCTGGCCCTGAACGCCGCCCTGGGGGCTGGGCTGGGGCTGGGGGGCTCGGCTGGGGCTGGGGCTCAGCTCACGAACCCCCTGCCCTTCTGCAGCTCCCAGCCAGCTCCACTTTCTGCTCCCAAGAGCTCCTCACCTGTGCCAGGGCCACCAAATCCAGCCAGGGACAGCTGCACTCCATGCTCCAGTCCTGGGAATGGAGTTTTCTCCAGGCTTTGGTCGGGTGGGGAGGATCTTGGACACGCAGCCTTCCTCCCAGGCAGCCCCAGCTCTGCCCACAGCCCCCAGGCTGCCGCGAGGAGGGGGATAAAGACACCAAGATGCTCCTTACACTGCTTTTTGTGCATTATTTATCAGTGGTTAAGGAACTGGGGCTGTTACAAACAGCAGCAAATGAGGGTGGCATTAATTTTAAAGAGTCTGTAATAGCTGTCAGGTGGTTAGAGGATTTATTAGAAATAACTTACGGATTTGCTGAGTCCTCAAACCTGCACCAACAATTGATCACTGAATAAAAACACTCGAGTGAAGTGCAACTGCAGGTTATTAACCTGAATATGAAAACCTATTTAAACCTCCTAAGAAGGCCCAGTTAAAGATAGAGAAGCCATGACAGCCTGTTGCTGTAGTTCCAGGACAGGTGATCCAAAGAATTAAAAGATAACATTAAAATGAGTAATACATTAAGAACCTCTTGCCTGTGCCGGGTTCCAGCCCACGTGGGTTGGCAGCCAAATTAAGTCTGAGGAATTGCATCAGTTCACACCTTCGAGAGGGGCTGGCCCCGGAGAGATGGAAAAACTTCAGGGGGTCCTGGGGGTTGGAGGAGCTGCGTGGGAGGGATCAGGTCAGGCACAGCCCCAATGGGAGCTGAGGTGCAGCTCCAGGTGGGAACAGGGACGGGGGGGACACGCAGGGGGTGACACCCAGGGGACCTGGCTGTGTCAGGGGCTGTGGAGAGGAGCACCAGCACAGGAACGAGGGAAGAGCGCCCGTTCATCCGTCCTTATGCAACAGCACCTGGGAGGGAATAAACAGGGAAAGGAATGGGGTTGTTTTGTGGGAATTCAGCCGTAAGGCCTCGCTGGAGCAGCCCCGAGGGCACACGGGCTGGTCCCTCTGTCCCTGTGTCCCTCTGTCCCCATCCAGCACATCCTCCCTGGGCACAGCGGCAGCGCCCCGTGCTTGGTGTCCTGGGCACTGCCACCCCCTGAGGGGCTCAGGGACGCAGAGCAGCCACTGGGAGCACAGGAGGAGAAGGAGACCCGAGGCTGGCATCGCCCAGCAGCACCCGTGGAGTGCCAGGACGATCCCTGTGTCCCGCTGGCAACGCAGGAGGTGCCCCGGCACCGCTCACAGCTGCCCCTCACCCTTCCCAAATGCACTGAGCACACCCCAAACTGCAGCCAAAAATCGCCTCAGGCGTCCTTTTGCGACCCCAAATTGCATTTTTATCCATTCCCTCCAGCCGAAAGGTTTATTTTTATACCCACGGGGGTGGGAGCACCCCCAGAGCCGCTGTTACGCATTTCCACCCACGGGAATCACTCGGGTGGGAAGGAGGAGATTGGGTCTCACAGCCGGCTGGGGGAGTGTGCAGAAACAGGGAATAACAGACCTGGAAGCTGAGTACAAAGGAGGATTAATAGCAGGTAAATTAAAGGGTTTGTGGGAGGTTAATCGGGGAAAAAAAGCACTCAGATAATTCCCATCAAAAAATCCCCAAAGCCTCTGGCTGGAAGTGCAGCTCCAGGAGAGGAAGATGGAATCAGAGCAGAAAACAAGCCTGGGGGTTGGAAAGAGAGCAGAAATCTGCTAGAAATCAGATAAAGATGCTGAGGTCCCCACGAGATGCTCTGGTGGCATTCACTGAAATGATTGCTTTGGAGGGGGTCAGGGCAGAGCTCCCAGAAATCCACTGAGCAACAGAAAGCACCCAGGATTCCCTCACAGGGCACAATTCCTTCCCAATATCCCACCTGACGCTGCCCCTCCATCCCTGGTACTGATGGGAGGCTCCAGGAGCAGCTTGAGGGACTCACATTTAGGGTGACATCACCTCGTTTTGGTCCATCTGCCTGTGCGATGTCAAGAGGAAAAAAATTATCTTTTTTCAGCAGATTTGAGAACTTGTCACCCCAGAAACTCCTCGACCCCCAGCTCCTGCCCCCAGGCATTCCCTTTGAACAAGCCCTGTGACTCCACGGAGCAGCAGCTCCAGCCGAGCCCTGGGAGGCACCAGCTCCTTCCTCGATCTCACTGCCTTATAAATAATTTCCATAGAAACTGGAAACATTCCCTAAACCAACAGAGGCTCCCTTATTTCCAGCAATTATCTTAAGGTCTGATTTGCATTTTAAATGTCACCTGTATAAATTAGAACTGTTTACTGCTCACAGTGTCATTATTCTGAGTCAGCTGGCAATAGCCAGCTACAGATTCCCTTTGTTTGCTCCAGAAAGCCGCACACGAGAACATCCCCTGGAACACTCGCTGGGGCTGCCTCCTCTGACAGGTGCCTGGCTCCTTCTGCAGGCAGTTAAACATTTCCTTTTTCCCTGAACTCGCTCACTGTGGCAATGAAAGCCTCCCAGAGCATCGCTTGGGGTCCGTTTCTCAGCTGCTGCTGCAGATTGCGCAGCTGTTCCCTCCTGAAGGGATCCCGGGAAGCAGCAGCATCCCCGATTTTCCAGCTCTCATCTGCATTCCCCTGCATTCATTTTTTAAAACCTGGAGTCATTTTTAGGTTATAAATGACTTTTTTTTTTTGTACTAAACTTCAAGGACAAACAGAACACCTCCACATCTGAGAAGTTTGAAAACCACTTTGATAATTCAGGTAACCAGCAGCCTGTGCTCCTCATGGGCCACTGGCAAACTGGGTGGCTCCCAGTTCAGACTGGGAGGCCTCTCCTGATCCACAGAGCATACAGGTGAGGCCAGCCCTGAATTCCAGTCCTTGTCCTTGCCAGTGAGGATCTGGCACAGATCCTGGATCACCCACGCCAGGTTTGGCTGATGGGTGACACCACTCCTCATTTCAATTCCAAGACCATCAGTGCAGCCTTGGACCAATCCCCACCTTCCCAAACCATTTTCACCCCCCTCCTCCCCACCTCTTCAAACACTCAAGCCAGCAAAAGGCTCTGAAATCTGCCTTGCTCAGAGCAATATTCCCAAATTCTAGGTGGGGAAAGCCAGAGTCCAGCCAAGTCTACCTGTGTCAGATGGGTGGGAATGAGCAGCAGCGGCAAGGGGCAGTTTTACAACATCTCACCCCCCAAAAAAAGGCTTTCTAAAAAGTCCCTCGAAGCCAGGAGAAGCTGGAAGGGCAGGTCCTGACCACCTGCAAAGACCTTCTGATAATTACTTGTTAATCACAGTCCCCTGGTTCTCATTATTTCATTGTAACAATTCCCAACAATTTTCTTAAATTATTATCCCAGTTTTTCCATCCTTCAGACAAATTCTGGCCGTTGAACCCGACTACACTTGGGATTAGAAACTGAAGAGGAGCTGCTAAAATCACAATTCCTGCCTGGAAATTAAAAACAGAGAGAAGAAAGACACTTCCCTTAAATATTCCCCAACCAAACCTTCAATTAAAACAAAAAAGTAAAGCAGAAACATTGAAAATCCAGGAAACCTTCCCACAAGGTCTCAGCATGGGAGACAAAACATTCTCATTCTTTTCTGTCAAAACCAGCATTTCCCATCTCTCTTCCCAGGTGGATATCAGAGCCCCACAAGGTGATGTCCTTCAGCAGAATCGTCCAGGAAAATTATTATTCTGGGGAAGTTTATGAAATTATTACTGTGCCCAACTTTCCAGTTCAGCTTCGAGATCAGGCTGGGTGAACTAATTCCATCTCCCTAATGATTAAATGCTTCATATTAATACAACCCTGAGCAGGCAAGTTCAAGCAGCCTGCCTTGCCTTCATTCACTGCAATAATTAGATCTTGAGAATCGTTTTGTGCCTCCTTGGCTTTCTCTAAATCCGTTGTTTCTTAAAAAAAACGGTTTCCTGCACCTCCTGTTGCCATCTGTCCTAATGGGCAAAGCCTGGGTGTGACTCTGCCTTGGAAAACCATGGATTTAGAGGCTAAAGCAGCTGGAAAAGCTGGAGGAGCCAGGCAGGGGAACAGCTGGAGAGAACCCCTCAGGACACAGCCAGAAATCGTGGAATCACAGCTCCTTCCAGGCTACGACCAGAGATGTTTCGACATAGAGGGTGAAACACAAGAGGAGAACCTCTGGATTCTCCCAGCATTGAAACCTCCGAGCTGCTCCTGCAGAGAATTCCCAGCGGAATCCCTGGGCAGGAGGAAGGAAAGGCAACGGCAGCAAACCAAGCAGGAACCATTTACACCCTGTTTTACCCTGGAAAACTGAGAGCCTGCTTTCATCCCATCCCTCCCGGAGCGCAGGAGGCAGCGCCGCTCCTCCCACGGACCCAGCAGCGATGGAGCAGAGAATGCAGGGGCGGGGAGGGCAGGGATGCACCCACACTGAGCAAGGTCCCCTAAAGGGTGTTTTTCTGCAGCCCCTCTGGGCCTGAGGCAGGTTGGATCCTCCAGCTGGGACCAGTTCTTCATCTACAGAGATGCTTTTATATAAAAACAGGTGTAGGGTGTATAAGGCTGGAGTTTTTTAATGATAACAACACCACAAAATGCCTGGAACGAACGGCTTTTGCTGCTGCTGTATTCATTACGCAGGCAGAGCTGCCCCTAATTAGAGAAGATGAGATTTCTTGGCTCACACCAAGCAATTCAGAAGGAAGAGCCTCGTTATTGATGGGACAAACCACACAGAGCAACGGAGCAGAGTTTAATAAAGCAGAGAAGTATCAAAGAGAGAAAGGTTTTAATTCCTCATAAGTAGATCCATGGGTTTCATTAACCAGCGTTCAAAGGGGTTTTTTTAGGGTTGCTTTTATTACCTAATTAATTAAAGCCTGACCAATAAGATAGATTAGTCCAATGGAATTGCATCTTGTATTAATAGCAATACTAATTAATCACCGAGCTGAAGCATTCCTCTGCACTGAGGAGAAATCATTCCAGGGTAAAGTTGGAGAGAAAGCTGGAAAAGAAAGGGGAAGGATGGGCTGAGTGTGTTTTTCTTCCCCAAAATGTGATTTTGATGATCGTGGCCGGTCCAGCTGACAAAGTGCAGGAATAAAAGTAAAATAATGAGTTAAACATTTTAAAAGGCATTTCTGAGGTTTGAAATGTACCTTCTAAAGCCCCTCCCATGGGCCCATCCCTGCTCTTCCCCTGTGTTCCATCCCCACATTCCCAGGATGAGATAAACTGAGGCACAGCGGATTATCCCAAAATCTCTGTGACCTGCACTCACACACAAACGGCCTGAATCCCAGGGAATCTCAGATCTGACATCACACCTCCTTCCCTTCCCCTTATCACACATTCCAGCCAGGAAAAAAAGGGGGGGGAGGGGGGCAAGAAAGGGAAAAAAAGAAGGAAAAAGGAAGGGAAAGGAAGGGAGAAAAGAAGGGAGGGAAGAGGGGAGGAAAAAGAAGGAAAATAATGCAAAGGAAAAAAGAAGGAAAATAAAGCAAAGATTAAAAAAGGAAAAAAAAGGAAACAACTCCCCCCAAACAACCTGAACTCTGTTGGATCTGATTTTTCTGGCACCAAATTATGGACATTTATCCTTCCTACTCTCCACCAGCTCCCCCAGATCCCGGCTCTGCCGTGGTGTATCCGTGCCCTCGGCTGCAGGGAGGGAAGCAAAAGGCAAGGAGAGGGAATCATTAGCACAGAAATATTAAAAAAAGAGAATCTGTAGCTCCCACATAATTTGTTTTCCCATTAAGCAGCGTCTGCGAGCACGGGGATATTTGATCTATTAAAAATGCTTATTTAAATACTCCTCCTAGAGTTAATTTTTCCTCCTGAAGGCTGCTGTAAAAAATCCATCTCCTGTGGAGCAGAGGAGGGGGGAAAGCAGTGTTTTTTCAGGCCAGAGTTTTGTATTCCATGTGAAGTTGTGTGACAGAACCACGCTGCTGCCACTGCTGTCACACCACGAGGACGGTGATTCATGGAGCTTTCCAAGAGCTGTTCATGTTAGCAATGACTTAGCCCAAATGAACATTATAAATAATTAACAGTATGCAGATTGCCGTTATTGGAAAACCTCTGGGCCTTACCCAGCCAGGAATTTCAATTATTCAAAAGTATTAATAAACTGAAATATTCTCCTTTTTTCCCCCATTTAATTTGCCTGGGTTTTTTGTGTTTTCAGAGCACCTGCCTGGAGTGTGGAAAAGCCAAGGGAGTGTTCCCTATGATTTCCAAAAGCCAAGGGAATTCTCCCCACAGCCTCCAAATTCCAGGGAGTTCTCCCCACAATCTCCAAATTCCAGGGAGTTCTCCCCACAATCTCCCAGTTCCAGGGAATTTTCCCCACAGTCTCCCAGTTCCAGGGAGTTCTCCCCACAGTCCCCCAGTTCCAGGGAGTTCTCCCCACAGTCTCCGCTCTCCCCAGGGCAGGGGGCACTGGTGCACTCCCAGTCACACCAGTTGCTCCCCATGGAGACTGGAGCTCCTTCCTGAATCCAGCCCTGATCACCAAGGCTGGACTGGGGCTGCTCCCAGCTCTCTCAGTTCACCCAGTCCTCCCCCGTGGCTTGTGCAGGAGGTCAGAGCCTCCTCCCCAGTTGAGGACCGGGCTGTACAGGTGCCTTTCTCCCCTTACCAGCATCACCTAAACAAAAAATAACTCCCCAAGGTCGCTGTTTGCAGAACCAACCGTGCTGCCTCCCCCCGGGAACCGGGAGTGACCGACTCTGGCCCCCGGGGTGCTCCCCCGAGCTCTCCTCCTCCACGTGGCAACAAAAATCACAGATCTTTGGGGGGGGGAAGCTGCTTTTCAGTAAAATGGTTCCAAACCATGGCCTCTCATCAGCGTGGGGACAAACGGGGACCAACGAGGCCGAAGGGGGGCACAAAGCAGCTGCCAGGGAACACTTGCTGAGGTCTGTCAGGTGAATAAACCACACCCGAGGCGATCAGTGACACGAAACCCCTCCCTAAAAGCAGCTCCAAGGCCGGATAAAGGTGACCATCTCCAGGAATCAGAAGTGCCGTCTCCCCGTTCGGCTCGGGGGCTCTCCGCAGCTCCCCGGGCAGGGATAATCCCGCATTGTCCCCGGGAAGCGGTGGCACTGCTTACCCAGCGCTCCACCTGGGCGACACCGAGGGTTGGTGGCACAGCCAAAGCCTCGAACCGCGGCACAAGGGAGGGCTCTGCTGGAAGCAACCCGGAGCTGCAGCATCCCAGACCTCTGCTCTGCTCTAAAACCCAGGTAGTCCGATGCTTTCCACCCTAAAGAAAGTGAATTTTCACACACACTTTTGGATTTTTAAATCTTGTGTCACAGGCGATCTTACTACACCCCAATCTCCCAGGAAAGCAGCAGAGCGGCTTTTTAGAGATAATTTCTTAAATGTGGCCTGGAAAAGCTGCAGTCAAAGCCCTCAGTCCCACCTCCGAGCTGCCCAACCCTCCGGGAGCAGACGAGGCAGCAAGACAAGATCAGGAATGCCAGCAAACAGCGGCGCAGGGCAGTGACTCCGCTGGTGAATGGGCAACCACAGGGAAAACATCAGAGCTGGGGTGCTCGCCCCAAAATCAGCGTTTCAGCCCCTTCACGCTCACTTCAGAATTCACACTTCGAAGTCTGAACGCAGCAAAAGTAACAAAAGGCAAAGATCTCATGATCCAAAAAGCCAGGGGAACTTTAAAACCTCTGCAAAATTCCCATCGCTGCCGTCCAACAGACATTTCCTTGGAATGTGGAGTTTGATCCAGAGACAGCAAACGTCCTGTCAGCCCCAGCAGCCTCTGAACCAGGGCTGCAAACCAGGAAACAACACCAGAGATGATGCCAATCAGAGAGAAAACCAATCCAGGAGGGAAGAGCAGCAAAGGAGAACCAATAAATCAAAGCGATGGTCAGACAGCTCATTGCCACGTTCCTGTCCTCAAACCCAGCACGAGCTGTTTCCCAGGGTGGCTGCACAGAGCCCGGCCCATTCCTGGTGCAGAATTCCCACCTGAACCAGGTTTCTCACGGACCGACTGGACAAAGCAGGGGTGGGAATCCCAGCAGGGAGGTCAGGACCTGCTCGTGAGGCCAGGAGCTGCCACACCTCACTCACCCCACATCAATCCCTGCTCTCAGCTGCCCCCAAATCCTCATGGAGAGCAAGGGGAACAGGGGGAGAAGCAAGAGCCCTGCTGTTTTGGGGTGGGGTGGGTTTATTCTCCTGCAGGAAGAATAAGTGGAATTCTCCCAGCTCTAAGCAGATGAAATCCCAGCGCAGGGAGATCTCCTGCAAGACAAACACACATCAAAGTAGTCAAACACACTATTTTTTAATGCAGATTTGCAAAATGCAAGCCAAGTGTTGAAAATTCAGGACATTTCATGAAAGCACATTTGGTCCTCTTCCAAGTTTCCCGTCCTCGGTTAAATACTTCACGGATAAATAACAATTAAGCATACGTGGCACTTTTAGTTGGGAAAACTTGATATTGCACACGATACCAAGGAATACAAGAGTCTGTTTCAGGATTCCAGCACTGTTATCAGTTCCATTTTGATGGCATTGACACGTACAAAAGTTCTGATTTTAGTGCATGACTGGTGCCCTGTCCTTACACAGTAAAAATGTATCCAAGCAGTTTTAGAACAAAGAGGAAGAAAAGTTGGCTCCTGAAGGAACCTTTTACCACCAGCCTCCTCGAGGATAAAGAGCATTTCTGTGGAAAGATGACTGTCACATCACCTGGCAACAGAAATTCCAGAGCAATTCCCAGGGGAAGCTGACCGTGTTTGGCTGGAAGGCTGCGAATTCCTGTCTGGGCTGCTCCCATTCACAGCCACATTTCACTATTCCTGGCAATCACAAGGAAAACACAATAGCAAGACAGCTGTGCAACTTCCTCCCAGGGTGGAATTCTCTCTGGAAAACTCTGGAATGGATTCTGTGCACAATCCTGGGCTGGGACCCTCCCAGGGTGCAGGAGTTCAGAAGGCACAAACACAGAGAGAGTGGCCAGTGACACACTCAGGGAGCTAAACTGGGAGTCAGGGACAAACCAGGCCCAGGAGAAGCCACCACCACACTTAGGGTGTGTCTGTCCTGGTGTCCTGTCCTTCCTCGTGTCCTGTCCTTCCTCGTGTCCTGTCCATCCCAGAACCCTGTCCACCCTGATGTCCTGTCCATCCTAGGACCCTGTCCACCCTGGTGTCCTGTCCACCCCAGGACCCTGTCCACCCCAGCACCCTGTCCACCCTGGTGTCCTGTCCATCCCAGAACCCTGTCCACGCTGGTGTCCTGTCCATCCCAGGACCCTGTCCACCCTGATGTCCTGTCCATCCCAGAACCCTGTCCATCCCAGGACCCTGTCCAGCCTGGCACTGCCTCTCCCTGAGTTCACACAGCCAGGGTGGGATGCTGTGCTGGGCTCCCACCCCACCACTTCTCATTGCAGAGCTGGATGAGCCTCCTGGCCCAGGAGCAGTTTGAGAGCCCAGCCCTCTCTGCCTCTGGGTGGGCAGAAGTCCCCCCTGCCTTTGTCCGTCCTCCTGCCCTTCCTCACCCCGTGCTGGCTGGAGGCACAGCCTGAACCTCTCCCAGCACCTCTCTACATCACAACACCTTGGATTCCTGTTTTCCTTTGAAACAGCAACTCAGACATGCCAATAATCCATTTGCAAAGCCAATTCTACAGGAGCTGGAATCACCAGCTGCCTCAGACACCAAGGCAACCCCCTCTATTGCAATATTCTGGGCAATTTTAACCTATTTCCCTCTCCCCCCTCCAACCCTTCACCCCCTCAAGCACACACAGTAAAACTAAGAAGACTTCATGATTCTTTTTTCTTTTTGTCTGAATACAAGATTCTACTATCACGGAAAAGAAAATTCTACAACAAAGTCCCTGAGATGCATCTGTACATTAAAAGATTCCAACAATAACCTCTCCAGCACAAACTTCATATTTATTAGAAATGTTTTGAGTTGCAACACGTGGTTTTTGAAAACCAATGTTGTTGTAAGAAGGTGAAAATACAGCAGACCAAGTTGCCTTTGTATTTAAGCCTCAATTTAAAAATCATTACCCCAAAAATAACATTCTACTACTTCAACTGCAGTCACAAGTTAGAAGTATAGAAGCAATGGGGAACCACTGGAAAAAAAACCAACTCGTTATATTTAAAACAGTTGTTTTGGCCTCAGTTTGTTGTCATCCCCTCAAGCCCTTAACTGCTTTCTTCCTGAAAGTTCATAGACAGATATTCCTCCAGTATCTTAAAAAAAAAAAAGTGAAATCATCTCTTTTTGAGTTCCTTTTTAAGTGACTTTGGGTTCCACTGTATTTTTCAACCAGCTCATCAGAAATACTTTTCCATCTTCCCAAGGAAGCTCAGTTTTCCCTGCTAGTGAAGAGAACTTAAGGCACTAACACGTGAATCCTGTCAGGAATGTGAAATAATTTGTTCTTCATGGACTGTGACACCAGTTCTTAGCAGCATCTCTCCTGAAAAGGCACTAAAACATGGCAAACAAGGAAACTTTGGGAACTTCTGCCTGAGTGGCTTTGCAATTCCCCCTTCCCTCCCCCCATTCCCTTCCAAAAAGGCACCTGGATTGGTTTGATCACTGGTTTCTGCAGCTACAGGCTCTCACAAGCCCACAGGTTCTACCAGCTGAGTGTGAGGGTTAGCAGACTCTACCAACAGCTCTTACACCACCAGAGTTATCTTTCCAAGAGCAGATAAAAAACTGAGGGCTGGGCTCTCAGTTTTGTTTCAGCAAACCCGGTGGGTTCCTACCTGAGTAGACCTTAAGGTTGTGTATTGCTAGTCAGAAAAACTCAGTAATTCAGCTCGGTGTAAAAAATTGCACTTCCCCACTCCTCCCCCAAGCCCCGAGATCATTTCAAATTAAATACCAGACCCTGCTCCAGAGGGACATTGTAACACAGCCACGAGGAGGTAGCTAAGTGGCACAGGCCAGTTTGCCTTCTTTTGCTTTTAGAAGATATTCAGCCTTCATTTGCAACAACATTTTTTGCAGGAAGTCTTGAAACCAGAGCTGTCTGTTGAGGTGGCACAGGAGTTAGCCCAGCTCGCAGGACTGAGCTCCATCTCCCCTGTGTCCACAGCCCCAGGGGACACGTGGGGGACTCAGCCTGTGCAGGGAGCAGCTCGAGGGGGAGGGATGTCTGCAGAGGAATCCCAGGCTCCTCCGAAGTTTCCCTGCAGGCTCCCTCAGATCAGCCCCACCATTCTGTCGATCTGTCTCATGTAGTTGCTCTTCAGGGGCAGCAGGTACCTCCTCTCATCAGGGACTCTGTTACACTGTTAAAGAAATTTGCATGTTTTTAAAAACTCAAATCCAAACCCAGGCAATCCCATCCCCTCTGCAGTCCTTTCAGATCCTCCCAGTACAGAAAACTGTACCAAACACTTTTTACCCCAATCTTCCCTCGTTCTTTGCAGACTTCCAGCACAAATCCCATAAATGAGCAGCAAGTGTTTCCTCAGTGCAGGCTGCAGCTTCCAAACACACAGCACAGCTTGTTGTGCAACTGAGATTTCCTTCACTATGACAACTGTGAATGTTTAAAATAATGCTCTTTTCCTGGAGCTCTGGGGGGAGGAGGGAAGGAACCACACCAGAACTACCAGCAGAGGTTTAAAAACATTGTTCTGCACCTGCTCCAGTGGAAGGTGTCCCTGCCCACGGGGGTGGAATGAGATGAGCTTTAAGGTGCTTTCAACTCCAACCATTCTGTGATTCTGTGATTAAAACCAGATCTGTCCTGGCTGGTGCTGGGCACTGGAGCCACAGCTCTGGGCTCAGCTGAGGCCTTGCTAGGAAGGGTCCCCTTTACACCCCCAAAACCCCACTGAGGAGGACAAAGCTCGGTTTAAATGATCCTCTGCTTCTCCCTCTCCCCCTGACAGACACGCTGGAGAGTTTTAAGGGCAAAGAAAAGGGGAAGGGAAAAATAATTGGAAGTAAAATAAGAAAGAACAAAAAAATTGCTGCAAAGTACTTTAAAGGGGACAGGTTTCACCTTCGCCAGCATCCCTCACATGACCCCGTTTTTGCTGCTGCTCAAAGTGCTTTCCACGGGAGCTTCCCAGGTATTTAACATTTCTAAAGGCAATACTCTGCAGTACTGCCTCCAAAGGGCTCCGTTTGTCCCGCCTGCCCCTTCCCCACCCCCCAGGCAGGAGCAGCCCGTGCATTCCTTACGTTGGAGCTGAAGTTGGCTGCCTTGAGCTCCGTGGGTTTGGTTTTCTCGGCGCTGTCCTCCTCTCCAGGGAGGATGTCTTCCCACAGCGAGCTCCGGAAACGCTCGTCCACCGACACGATGTGGCCCTCAGTAGTAAACATGAACTTATTCCCAGATTTGTGCACTGGATTCTCTTCATCAAACAACTGAAGGAGAGATGGGAGAGACAGTCATTGCAGGTGTGCAGCATCCTTCATCTCCCAGCAGCAAGGAGTTGGAAACAGGTACTCACGCTTTGAAGGATCACACAAAAATACCTTTTAGTGCTAAATAATGCTGGAGCAAATGGAAATAAATAGTCTTAATGCAAGGGATTGATCTGAGCAGTTAGAAGAGAAGAGCGGAAGAAAAACTTCTCACACAACTTGAAGTGCCCTTATTTTTCTAAGCTGCTCTGTGAGGCATTGCCAGGCTGGCATCCACTCAGTCACAGATTTATTTGGTTTTCTGCACTAAAGCAGATTGAGAACAGGGGCTTAGGCAATGTCAGCCCAAATGCCTTCTCCTGTGAGTGCCAAAGCCCAGTGGGGAGAAAGCAGAGGCTGCTCCAGGCAGGAGGGCTGCTCCAGGCAGGAGGGCTACAAGCAGCAATCAGCTCAGGGCTGAGCAGCAGCTTCCTCCAGTCCTGCAACCTCTCCTTTCCAGCCTCTTCCCAAAGATCTGCAGCTCTCCAGGCTCAGGAACCACCCCTGGGCACCTGCCCAACCTCAGAGACTGGGGTGAGGTCAAAGCAGAGGAGCAGAGGAGCACAGCTAATAACACTCCCGTACACAAACCCCAGAGCCCAGCAGGTTGTAATTAATGATGCCCTACCCCCAACGCAACGCAGTTTTGAATAATTAATAATAATTAATAATTAATAACCTCCCGCCTCCTCCTCTGCCATGTTTGTGCACAGTGTCTTGGCAATGAGGAACACACACACGTACCAGGTACAAATATTTACAGGTTTCACTGAGAAAAAAGCTCTCCATTCGATCCTCCTTCGTCTTCTCCACCACGTGGTGCAACGTGGCATAGCCACACCTGCAACATTGGACATTGGTTTGGGTTCAGTTCCAGCTGTCCTGCTCTCTAAGGGCTCCCCAGACACTCCTTCACTTCAGACCATTCCAACTGCCCGGGGTGAAGTTCAAATGGAACAACTGTGTTGTGCAAGCACTCACTGGTTATTGGTTCTGGGGCCCTGAGGGGGCTGTGATCACCTGAACCCCGCTCAGCGGCAATGCTTCACCTGTCCAATCATTACACATTTGGCTACAAAATGAGTCAATCAATAATAAGGAATACAAATTCGTTGTCTTCCCCTGAGTCTTGCAAGAAGTTCAGCTACTCAGTAATAAAGTCAGGATTCACTGCTGCTGTCTTGAACTGGAGCTGGTATGCAACAGCACCTGGCTTAGGGGCCATCCCTCAGTTCAGCTGAACACCATGAGGGGAGAAATAATCTTGCAGCATCCCTAGGAAAAATCCCAACTACTATTTTCAGCAGTTTTTAGCAGCTGATCATCAACAATGCATTTTGAAAGGCACTTATAAAATTCCGAAGGTATAAAGTTGCCACTGGACTGTAATTTCATTTTCAGATGGGAAAGAAAGAAGTGCTCAATAAATAAATTATCACTTATGGCTTTCAAGGAGAGTTGGGTTTTCTGGTTTACCTACATGTGGCAGACTGGATTCTATACAATATTTGTATAATAAAATGTAGGTATATAGCACTGAGAGAAGAAAAGAACATTGAAGACTGACTTTGCTTTTGTATATTTTTCCAAACTCTGCAGAATATCCATTCCCACATGAAGGTAAAACGGGTTCTTTGTGGCCTAAATAAGGAAGACAGACAAGAGTTAGAGTCAGCAATTTTGAAATCTTGTAAAAATAACACAACAAAGGCCTATTGGTACCAGAGTCTTGTGTATCACAGCAAACTTCTCTTTATAGGAGCATGACTTGGATTAGCCAGTGCAAGCTTCTCCCATTTACTTTAGTGCAAATCCTAGTAAAACCTGGAGTAAATCCAAACTCTCTGATCCTTTCCTTGTAGGCAGACAGTTATTTTATTCATTGTATCTGTGCCTGGACAGTATTGCAAGGAAAGCTGTTACATTTCCTTCAACAATTCTGGTTGAGCAGTCACAAGCCTCTGCCTTGTAAAGATCTGCCAGCAGCTTTTAGAAGAGGTTGTTTGGTGTTGTTTTTGCCTGTCTTACAAAAAAGGCTATTTTTGAAGCAAACAGCAGAGCAACAACATTGCACAACACTGCAGTGCCTGCCCAGAGACCTCCACAGGACAACAGGCAGCTCCAGGGCTGCCAAACCTCAGCTGGCCAGAGGTCAGGGGGGAAAAGTGACTTTCTGAACAAACCCATTTTGGCCAAGCCATGATGTGTGACTCGGGGAAGGCAAGTACCTGATAGAGAAGATACGTGGACTCCACCAGCTCCGGCCGCAGCGGGTAGAAGGGCACGTCTGGGGCCTGCAGCTGCCAGTTGTACCTCTCTGGGAGGGCTCCATAGCGTTTCCAAATGGCATAATAGAAGGCATGGAGACAAATGGCATCCTCCACATCTCCTATCAACACCTGGGCAGCCAGAGACACCACACTTAATGCTGCAAGCCAGCAAAGATGGGAACGTGGCATCTAATACAAGACTCCCCTCATAAAACGCACACCAAATAACCCCCCAAAAAGTGCTAATGTATTCACTCTGTGCAGTAAAAGCTTTAGCAGGGCCTCCCAGCACAGCATACGAATGCTGAGCTTACAAGAGGGAAGTTGAAAGTCTCCCAGACCTAGCAGAGAGCAGGCCAGGCCTCCCCACATTGCTGTGTTAATGCAGAGCTGGACTGAACTCTCATCAGAGCAGCCAGATGCAAACCCACAGGTGCGAGCTCAGCTCAGAACTGCTCAGACTCATCCCCAGCCCAGGATTAGGATGAGCCTTTCTACTTGGCCTTTACCAGAAGGAAAGCTTACCTGCAGTCCAGGGAAGAAGGCCTGCAGGGAGTCGATCCAGGTGTTCATCAGCTGGCCCGTGTACATGTTCACGTTCACGTACAGGGGAGGGTCCCCCTCTCCTTCATTGCAGGCCTCTCGGCTGCCAGGGAGCAACAGCAACACGGGTAACGCCTCAGCTTTGGGAGAACACAGCGCACTGGCACCAGCAAAGGCAGCCAGCCACGGGCTTGCTGTGCTGGCTCATTTTGAAAGGAACCCAAACATCAGTCGTGCTCTCAGAGAAGTTCATTCATAAAGGGATGTATCCTATCTCACAGCTCTGCCAGCAGAATCTCTACCAAAAAGTCATGCTAGGCAAGATGAGGCCTTCAGAAGAACAAAGCAGCCAATTTAATACATTTCCTTTGCAGTGCCACAGCCTCCTCTCAGCCTTAACATTCATAAATGGGACAGGAACCAGTCTGGCTTCTCTGCACCCCATCAGTTGCTGAGGAGTGAGGAGACTACCACGGAAATGGAATTTTCTTACAGTAAAGAGAACATAGATTTTCTAGAGCATGCCACAAAGCACTACAAACAGTGTTTCAGAGCTTGCTGGAGGGGTCACTGCTGCAGGAACTGATGCTGACATGGATCACATACCCTCTCCTCAAGTGGTTCTGAATGTTCCGATAAGCAGCGTTGAACATCTCCAGGTCCTCCTTTTCCCCAAAGAGGATGTAAGACTTCAGCAGGTACTCATAGAACGAATCCGACCCTGCTCCCAGTCCACTCTGCCTTCCAACCCAGTGGCCAGTCTGGATATTCACAACATTTCCTTTCAGAACAAACAAAAAGTTTAGTCTGAGGTTGCTAAGTACATCAGAGAAAAACAATCCAGTCAAGACTTGGGAATATTACATGTTCAGAAATTCCCAAGGAGGAAGGATCAGAGATTAACATCAGAGAAAGTGTAACAGTGGTGGATTCATCTGAGGAACACCCACACACGTGCAGTTATTTTAAGTACTTTCACTCATCTGCCAATCTAAATTATATTAATGGAGACACAAATCAGGGCTTTCAGTTCCATTCCCCAGTTTTGTGACAAATTTGATTTGAAAACCTGTGCCCTAAGGAGTCACTCAGAGACTCCATTTTTCTCACAAAACCCCACAGTGCCATTTGTTCAACGCAGCCCCAGGGCACACAAAGAGAACGTGACTGAACAGCTGCAGAGGGAGCAGAAGGACAAAGCTGAGGACACGTGAAGGAACTGTGTCCTGATGGCACAGCCTGAGGCAGGCTAAGCGTGGAGCCAGTGGACGCAGCAGCACCCACACATTACCCAGCAGTCCAGTGTTATTGCTCCTGAGGCTCCACAGGGCCTTCACAGCTCTCCTGGCCACCCATTCGAACGTGGAATCACCAAGCAGCCTGCTGAGGATCCCAAACTCCACCAGCAAGGACCCAGCTCCCGCTGTGCAGGTCTCGTTGCGGCTGTCTGGAGGAACTCCCTTCTTCAGGTTCACCTGTGAACAGGGACAGTGCCAACAGGGACAGGCAGGCTGGCCCTCAGCCAGCTGTGCTCACAGCTGCACCCCCACCTCTAGGAACAAGCCTCTCTGGCAGTTTGCACAATGTGCAGCATGGAAGGTGCACGGAGACACGAAACCAGCACATTGTTCCTTGGAAAGCTTTCCTGTAGAATCCCTGAAATTCTTCTTCCAGCTTTACAGCATCATGCTCCAAGTGGGCAATCCTCATTTTTCTCTTATACTTGCTAATCCTTGCAAACTTCACTCCTCTTTTTCATGCTTTCCAATAAAGATTTAGGCTTTTCCTTCTTTGCTGCCCCTCAGTTTGTGCTCTTGAAACCAAGAGCTTCCTCAGTGGACGCTCCTCCCCTTCCCCATGAAACAGCACTCAAGGGAAGTTACCCCACCCTCAGCTGCTTTATCAGGCCCTGAACAGAAGTGAAAATTCATGTTTCTACACCCTGGCAGGTCTGGAGGAAAAGCAGTGCTGCTGTCTCCAGAAATTAAGAGCAGCCAGGCAAGAGTAGGGTTGTTCCAGCAGTGATGACATCTTCTCCTTGCCAACTGCATCTGCTTAAAATAAGAGGCTGCAGCATCCTAGAATCCCAAAGTATTGAGTACCCACTGATCAGTCTTCAGGAAACTTATAAATTCCAAGCCCAGTATGATAAACATTTCATAAGAATTTTATTCTAATACAATTGTTTTAGTAGCAAGTCACCAATGAAGTCACTTTCCTCAGCTATTTGCCTTTACGGTATTTCTTATTAATGACAGTATTGTTTGCTGCTGTGTGACACAGGGCAGGGAATGCTCCAGCCACACAGCTCAGAAACAAATGACTCCTGACCCACAGGGAACAACAAACACAGTGAAAAATCAGCCCAGGGAAAACATTTACTAGACAGCAAGAGCAGCTTGTATTGCCCACACCACGAAAACTTAGGGCAGTTTCCCCCGTGTCATTTTAGAATAACTTATAGCAGGCTCAATACCCCAAGTGCACATAAAAGGGCACAAAATTCAAGTTGTAGGACAGGTGAAACGCTGCATTGAGCCTATTTCCCCCCAGGGCTGCTGTGTCACTCACCCGAGGATAGGGAATGCCAGTTTTGGTGTTCTCAAAGGCTGGGAGCAGCCTCACTGCCAGGTCATGAGCCAAGTGCAGCAGCTCATTGTCATAATCCTTAATGGTCATATCACCAAAGGGCTGCTTGGCGTCTGTAATGATGATGTGGGCAGACAGCAGGCTTCCCAAAACCCTGTGGGAAAAGGAAAATTCAGGTTTTCAGTCTGTTCTGAACCTCATTCTTCGCCTAAACACTTTACTGGTGTCACGTCTGACAGAATTGTGCTCCTTACAGGCACTACACAAAATGATCTGGTTCTCCCTCACCAGCAGTGAACACGTGCAGAAGTCGTGCTGTTGTCAGCCACAGTATCCCAAAACCTGGTTCTGCAGAATTTACCTAACCCAGCAGTTCTTGTAACAAGGCTGTTTAGGAGCGAAGACCTCCCTGTCCCTGCGAACGGCAGGAAGGGTGTTACATAGTCTGAGCACTCAGGAAAAAGAAAGCCTAGCCAAGTGAAGCAGGAACAAACACTGCTTGAGACACTCAGAAAATGAAACCCCTTGAAATCAGGCAGGATCTAAACCCATTTCCAAGACAAAACAGTCTTTCTCATCTAAAGGGAAAGTGAAAGTGAGCAGAAGTCCATGGAAGAAAAACAAACCAGGGAAAAGCCGTCCCTGGGTTGTTTGTTGTGCACAGATCTGAGTCTCTGCTGCAAGAGCAACAACAAAAAAGCAGAGCCTGCAAGCACAGAGCCAACCACTGTCCCACTGCTCCAGGTCACACGGGACTGATTCAAATCGTTTCCAATATGAAAGGATGGATTATTTTCATAGAAGATTAAGAAACAGCTTGAGGAACAATTAAGGAATAAAGCCTGCCAAAGACCTCCCAATCAGTGATTTCACTTTGAATTACACACAAGTCTTTAACCTTGTTACTGCTTTAAAGACAGGAACTCAGCACCACATACCTGATTGTTGCCTCAAAAACTTGGACTGTTGAGTCTTTGTCAAATGAAACTGTGTCAATCACCAACTTCACTGCCTTCTGGAATTCTGAGGAGTTTCCCATTACCTTTTACAGAAAAACAAAGCCATTTTGTACAATTGCTGCTTCAGAAGAGGGTTGGGGAAGAGAATGGCAAGTTCACATCTTAGACCAGCGGTCAGGTTCAGCACATTGAGTGTTCAAACTGCCTGAACTATCAGTTCAAGAGTTAAGCTTAGCTTAAAACACAACACAACTTGCAGAACAATGAAGTCTGATTTGCTGTTTATTTGACCAAAGGCCAGTCCAACCTTTCAGGTTCCTGACCCAACACTGCACATCCAGGAGTGCCCTCGTGCCTGCTTCCCACAGGTCTAAGCTAGGAAGTGATTTGCACTGCATCCAGAGACAGATGTCAATTCAGCCTGAGCTGATCCAGCTGTTAGCTCGTGATCCAGCTGTTTGCATCACCTGGCCAAGCCTTGGGGAGCACCCCCAGCCAGGGCAGTCCCTGGGGTGACCAGGGCAGCGTCCCCACGCCGAGGACTCACCGCCAGCGTGTCCAGCGCGTCGATCAGCGTCAGGGAGTAGTTCCCCAGCACATCATTGATGTTCAGGTTGGAGCTGGAAGAGCAGAATCACAGAATCGTTAGGGTTGGAAGGGATCTCCGCAGATCATCCCTGCCCAGGCAGGGTCACCTGGAGCAGGTGACACAGGAACGTGTCCAGATAGGTCTGGAATGTCTCCAAAGGGGGAGGCTCTACGATCCCTTGGGCAGCTGTGCAACAGCTCTGCCCCACTATGGAACAAGGTTCATCCCAGCACCTGAAGGGAGACTACAAGAAATATGGACAGAGACTGGAGCGACAGGACAAGAGAAAATGGCTTCAAACTTAAGGGGAATAGGTTTACATTGGATATTAGCAGGAAATTCTTCCTGAATTTCCTGTGAGGGCAGTGAGGCCCTGGCACAGGGTGCCCAGAGCAGCTGTGGCTGCCCCTGCATCCCTGGCAGTGTCCCAGGCCAGGCTGGACGGGGCTTGGAGCACCTGGGACAGTGGGAGGTGTCCCTGCCAGGGCAGGGGTGGCACTGGGTGGGCTTTAAGGTCCCTTCCCACCCAACCCATTCTATGATTCATACCGCGGTGGAACTTCCTGTATTTTAGGTTGTGGCCATCACCAGCTGTCCCGTGCCTGGGCAGGCCTGGGAGGGCGCCGGGCCCAGCCTGGCCCCCGGCACACCCACACGCGGCCCGACGCCGGCCCCGTGCCCCCCGGCCCCCAGCAGACGCTCATCCCGCCGGCCCCGCTCCC
>VZTF01001237.1:237648-255328 GCA_013397755.1 Cnemophilus loriae
GCCGTGCTCCGGTGCCGTGCTCCGGTGCCGGGCCCTGCCCTGCGGTCACCGCCAGCCCGGAGCGCTCCGGGCTGGGGCAGAGCGGCTGGAGAGCTGGGAAAGGCCGCGGGCGTGCCGGTGACAGCGGCTGGACAGCAGCAGGAATTTCCCCATGGAAAGGGTGGCCAGGCCTTGGCAGGGGCTGCCCAGGGAGGTTCGGAGGGCCCACCCTGGAGGTGCCCGAGGAAGGGCTGGAGGTGGCACTCAGGGCTCCGGGCTGGGGACGGTTGCCCGCGATGGGCTGGGAGGGCTTTCCCAGCCTCGGTGATCCGGGGATTCCGTGACTCGCGGCTCCTGCAGCCCAGCCCGGGGCGGCACCCGGGCACCCTCGGCCTGCCCTGGGGCCACACAACACGGCAGGAACAGCCCCCGGCGAGGGCAGGAGCCGCGTTCCCCGGGCAGCAGGGAACCGGGGATTGATTGATTCTAAATAGAGGAGAATTCCTCCTCGTTGCAAAGACTGAAGTATCCACACCCCAAGTTAACACAAGTACACAAAACCACCTCAGCAGTTTACTTACCCTTGAGACTCTTGTGAGAATCCAGTTTAGCTTTAAATTTCACACACCACAAGAACTTTTTCTTCCTCTGCTGATGTATTTGCTCTGTTTGTTTAATGATATGGTTCAGGAACTTCAACCCAGTGGGTCTTTTCAGAGAGAAACACAAATGAGACCAACCAATGCTTCCACTACCAGAGCAAAAATACTCAGAAATGGGAATTTCACAGCCTGGCCTCGCCAAGTTGCCCCCACTGAGCACAAGGTTTACAGTTGCTCTCCCGATGAAGTTATGTAGTTAAAGCTACCCCAATGTTCCCCACAATTAGGTAATGAGGGTTCTTAGATATTTCTAACAATAATAAATGCAGCTGTCCCACTACAGATGAATATGCAAAAAAAATGGTTTTCAACAACACTTTATTGAAGCACTTCAAAATTATCACAATGATAGATGCTGCCGTTAACAGAATAAAACCTGTCATGTCGTAATTAAAAGGCACTAATCCTGGCACAAAGGTCTACTTACCCACCTTCCACTGGGAGGGAAATTAAAACATCAAGTATTTCACTTCTCCTTTTAAAGAGTGTGTGCAAAGCCCCTCCGAGTGCCATTCCGTGTTTGCCACTGGAGTGACACGCAAGAGAAAACCCCTCTGTTTCACCAGGACACACCCGAACGCAGCATCTGCAGCCCTGAAGCAGCAGAGCACTCTGAAGGGTCATGGTCTGGTGAGACGAGTTGTTCTGCACTCACTTTTTTGGGAACTAAAGCCCTGAAGCTCAGGCACTCACACATCGCTTCTCCTTTAACACGATTCACTGGCCGTGTCAGCTTAGAAACACGGCTTAAATATCCTGATTTCCACCCGTTTTGGAATCCCCGCTGGTCAGGGTCGGTGCAGGAGCAAGGCAGGGGAGCAGTGCTGGGCATGCTGGGGGAGCACGGTTCCTGCACAAAGCAAACCAGGACGTGCCATTGCACAGCCACGGCAACGACAAACGAAACCTCAGGGAAGTTAAAAGCTTGATAATCCTGCTAAGCCATACCTCAGGTTATTACAGATCCCTGCACAACACTCCTAGATTCAACAGAGAGACTGCTTAAGGCATTTTCTTTGGCCTTTTCTTCTACCAGAAAGTGAAGATTATGCAGTTTGACATGTCAGCACCCAGAATCTTTCCAACCTGTTTCCATCAAGATGCAAAGAGAAAACAAATCATGGAGAAACTGGATGATTGGTTCCACAGATCATGGAACAGCTCCACATTTGTGCACGTTTCCTGTTGCCACGTGGTGGGACAGAGCTGCTCTGTGCAGCTGCCCAGCCCCTCAGCTGTCCCTGGGTGGTGAGAACTCCCCTGCTCCGTAATTGCACTTTAAGGAACCACCATCCACCCTGCAGCTGGGAGGACATGGACACTCCCAGGGACACCAGAGCTGTGGGGGCAAGCACAACCATTCCTCATCTCATCACTGCTGCCCCAGGAGCACTTGCACGGAACAGAGCCACCACCAAGGACTGAGAGCTGATTTAAAGCCCAGGGCAGCACACAATGCCCACACCCCTCGAGGTCACGAAGGCAGGGCTGCTGTCCAGCTTCCAGGTATTCACCACCACGAGTTCTCTCTGGCTCAGTATCTGCCTTTTCACAAAAGCTGCTTTTCTTAGTGTGCCAACAGTCATCAGAGGAGTTTCAGGACTATGGCTATTGATGTCAAATGCAGTAATTTATGAAACTAAAATGCATCCCCAAAAGCAACTTTTGTGAAGAGAATGGGAAATTTAATCAGCCTGTTTTTACTGTCCATGCTCACTATAGAGCATGAGACAAGTAATCATGGTGAGATTACATTTCTAGAAAAACAGAGCTACAGCATCCAAGTTCAGCAAACACCACTGCTAATGCCTATCCAGGGCTCCACACCTTTGTTAGGCCAGAAAAGATTTAACCTTGGACATAATGTGCCAGATGAGTATTGTTTTCAGTCCAAGGCTGGAAGGTGTTGAGATGAAACACTTCCTCCAGTTCCCTTTTCAAAGGCAAGGTATCTGGCAAGTTACTCAAGCCCAGAAACAATCAAGTGCAGTCCTGTGCACTGGAATCAAAGAGCCACTCTGAGCTCTCCTTTCTGCCACAGGAGTAACCAAGGGCATCTGGCAGAGCAGTACCAGAATAGCTGTGAAACCCAGCTGGGGCATTTTGGGGAGTACTGCAAATGTACCTTTTAGAGCACACACATCACAGGGGGCCCTGTGTCTCTCCCTGTTATTTACACCTAGAAACAGAAACTGTTACTGAAATACCACACCAAGCAAAGAGCTGTGGGCTCGTTCATACCACAGCTGATTTACTGAAGTGATGGGTGCTGGTATCACACCACCCAGGCTGACAAGGCTTAGTGCACTAACACTGTTTCAGATTTGTGTCTGGAGGTATTTGACAATGAACTGCAGGGAGCTTGTTCTGCATGCAGGAAACTCCCAAAGAAATATGATCTTTAATAGTTCCCTAGTCCTTCCCACCAGCTGAGTTACACGTGAAGGATGCTCAAAGACCTGCACTCAGGACTGAAAACTAACCTGATACAGCTCAGCAAGTTTGAAAGCTTACAGGGAGACAAGCCTGAAACAAGACAGCCAGTTTGTTACCATTAATTGGAAGATGCTGACAGACAGTCCCATAAATTAATCAGTGTCCTAAGAGAAATTAATACAACAAAAACCTTTGGGAAGAACAGTCAGTGAAACTTCGGATTAAAATCACGGCAAAGATTTCGTTCAAGACCTCAGTCAACCAAAGCCTCACTTTGCACCGAGATAAGAATCCTTCTGCTTTAATTGGCAGTGAATGATCAGGCACTGCAAGATCTGACACTTGTGCTAGAACAACAGAGGTTTTACTCTAGGCTGGACACCAGAACCAAGCTTGCAGACACATGCATTTCTCTCCTGAAAACTGAGCTCCAGAAGGCTGCCCCAACAGTTTCCACTGCAGCTGACCACTGCTTTTCACACACATAAAAAAGCCCTGAAATCTGCTCAGACTATCTGAGCTTGCTCAGGTAAGGTGAGCAAGCCCCAGCCCTCAAAGATAGTTTTATGAGCATTTCACTGGACTAGGTGAACCACAGAATATAAACCAGCTCAGGTATTTACCAATCCTTCTTCCCCACTGTAATCTTTGGCAGAGGAGACAGACATCCCATCGTGTTTTTCCATGAGTTCAGCCACATCAACTCAAGTCAGGCAGTTAAGTGTCAATACAACCCTCAAAACATAAGTTTATTGAATAAAGCTGAAGAGCAGTAAACCAACATATGCATCCACCTAAATAAAAAAATTCACGTATTTACAAAGTTCAGTAATTGGATAAGTTGTTCACATGCAGAGAGTAATGCACAGGTTAACAATTGGTAGTGTTTGGATGCCATAAACGCTGAAAGCAGTGAAGTAGATAAACACCAAACACATCAAGTTTAGCTATAGGCCAGTTAACTAAACAGTGACCTGGTCCCCCACAGAGATTCACACATTCTAGTTTAGTTTCCTTATTATAGGCACAAGCAAGTTTGCTAAATAAAAGTAACTGTAGCAGTTCTGGTGAACTTGGGACTACAGCAGCAAGTTAATACACCCTCTCCTCTACAGCACCAGAGTATGGATTAATTGAAACCATGCTTCAGAGAACTGAAAGGGGACAAAAAGTGAAAATGCAGCTCCAGACTGAAGGCAGGCAGCGTGTAGTGTCTGTGCAGCAGTGCCGGAGCTGGGACGCGACACGAAGGCCGTGGCAGTCTGCGCTAACACTGGCTCGTCACAACTGAGGGGACTGAACGCTGCTCCCAGCCCGAGGCTCCCACGGGATGCAAACCACACGGAGGTGAGGAATCACACACGGTGTGAGGCAACACAAGCAGCTGCACCGGGGATCTGCACACACGAGTAGCTACACTGACACTGCTGGATGAACACACCAGTCTTTACAAGGCTGTCCCTTTAAATACGCTGAAGCCATCGAGAAAGTAAAGCTACAGAAACATTACAGTCGTGAGTTTATACACACTTCCCTAAGCTGCAGGAGCTAGTCAAGAGACAGGGTCAATTCATTGGCTCTCTTGTGCTTTGACACAGCAGAACATTTCACTGCATCTGCCAGGCTTTGCACATGGTTACATTGAGAAAGCAGGCGGGTCTAGAGTTGTCACAATAGCCCAGGTATTCCATAGCACCAGGTGAAACTGTGCCCAGCCATTCCAGGAGCAGGAGAGACACTGACAATTACACACAGATTGTGCTAAAGGTCAACAACTGCCTCGATACAAGAGCATCAGTAATTGGGGTGTCATGCAGCTGCTCAGAATGCATGTTCTGGTTTCAGAGAGAGACCACGAGTATCTGGAGATAGAAAAATGTATTTGAACAAAGCCTGATGTTCCTAGCGATTTGTTTTCATGCTGGAATACTCCAATTTTTGAAAGTTTGACAGAACAGTCCATTCCCATCCCCCACATAAATGTTAAACAGAAGCAACAGAATGATTTTAAACAGATGACTTTCCTAATTCATCAAGAGAGTTTTCTTTTTCAAGTGACAGGATCTCAGCTGTAGATTAGTGATGCTGATCTATGCCTTGTGCTCCCCTCTGCAAACAGTTTCCATTTCTCTGCTTACGTACACACATCACATGCATTTGTGAGATCAGTCAGTATCCCACAACTCACGCTTAAATGTTTTCTAACTACTGTATGTGGCATCTTACAGAATCTTAATGCTGTCAAGCATCAGCATCTTCAAGCCACTAAACACTAGAAATAAAACACTTGCTGAAAATCATATAAAAACCTGGCCCTGAAAAACCAGAACAGAGTGTACCATCGTAGTTAACATGGTAGAGATAATTTTTTTTAAAAAGCCCCCCCCACAACCCTCCCACCACAGATGGTTGTAAAATAAATATTTGTGCTGACTTTATCATGACAACTCTAGTTGTTTTGTGACAGAATAGGAATACAAGTCTTCAGCAGTGCACATGAGAAATGAACCGTGAAAAGGCAGATTCTTGATACAGGATTTTTGGGTAGTATCTCATTATGGAGGGAAGTGGACAATCAAGATTATGGCCAACTGGTACTGGAAATTCCAGGAAGACTTCAGCTTCTTCTAGATTTTGAATGCTGAATAAGCCACTGAAGCGTGATATCTACAGGGAGAGAGAAGAGAAGTTCCACATTCAAGTGTCTGTATTGGTATAAGTGGCAAGGCTTTGGTATTCCAGTGCCCCAAATACAGGACAGGAATATCCAAGCCCTTCTCTAGAGGATGGCCCAGGGCAGATGAACAGAATGATTTTTTCCGATGCTTGCTGTCTGTGCTTTGATCCTGTAACTGCCCAGCATCCTTTAGGTAACAATGACAGACACTGCCCTGCACATCCTGGCTCCTCAGTTCTGTCCATCTCTAGGAAAAAGACATCCCTTCATCTGACACTTCACTACGGCTCCAGTAATTAGTTTTAGATCAGCATTGCTCTATTCAGCCAGTCTGCAGCTCCTCCCTTGATGAGAGCAAAGCTAGTTTAGCCCTGTGGGACAAGGCATCAACTCCTCCCTGCCTGGAGGAGGCTCTCCTAAGGAAGGGAAAGGCCCTGGCTCCCCTCCAGCAACTCCTTCCCCAGAGCCCCAGTGATGCCCAGCTGTGCTGGGAGCCTCGTGTGCATCTCCACAGAAGAGAGTCTCTGCTTCTATCCCCCATGTCTGAACCTCTAACTGATGCTGAGGTGACAGGGGCTTCTTGGAAGCCATAACTGTTCTACAGACTATTCAGTTTGCTTAGAAAGAAGCTGAATCCTTAATATAAAGCCATCCTGGTATCCTTTGGAGCTTCTCCTGGGAGCATCATCCCGAAGTTTCCTCATCAGCAAACTCCTGTTACCCTGGCAATGCCCCAGTGTTAATCCCATGGGAGCCATGGAAGGCCTCAGGAGAAGGATGGAAAGTGTTGGCAAATTCTGCTTTCACTCAGCCAAGATGACCCAATTTACTCACAAAGCTTATGGCAAATACCAGAGATTACACAGGACGTGCTTTCTGCTTTGAACTGCACAAGTTCTGAAGCATTTGATGTCTGTGCCAGAAAAAGGCACTGTTTGGCTGCAGGGAACAGGGACTGGCAGATGCTACAACACAAACTGCTCTGATAACACTGCAAGGGAAGGTGACTATTTCAAGGGAACGACTTGAGGAAAAGCTTGCTGCAAGTACTTGGTATCCTCACCAAGTGAGGCAGAGGTGAGAGCCTGACAGAAGTAAAAAAAATCATTCAGGACAAGCTGATAGACCAATCAGCTCTTTCCTGCAAACTGACAGAAGAAAGGAGCAGATTTCACAGGGACTGACATGTTTTGATAACTATAACCCCTACAACTTTAACACCAGTCAGGCTTCCTCACTGCCATCAGGAGTTACGCTGAATTTAATCAGTGCACTCACACACTGGTCTTCGATTTGTTCCTGGTTTCCTGAAGACAGGAAACTTGTAGTTAAGAAGTTACAATCCCCCCAGTCCATCCTCTGACAGCACTTCATGATTCTCAACATTTTGGGTTAATAGTTACCTATATTATCTTTCTCTTTGCAAGAAATTGAGTAGCAGCAGATTTCTCTGTCCTGAATAGCAGCAAGGTTCCTAGGAAAGAGAGAACATTTCAGCACACATTTCACTGACACAAGGACTCTTAGTGACAATCTGAACTGTTCTTCTTCCCCTTCCCCACACAACTTGTTCTGTACAATGTTCAGTTACCTCCTGTTGCTGGGTTTTCCACTCGTGAATGCGAGCTTCCTGATCTAATAACAACGCTATGCACATGAATTTATCGAGTAAGAGAAATGTTTCTTAGCAAGGGTTAGACTTACATCTTTTCAATTAGCTGTTTCTCATCCAAAGCATTAGGAAGGTCTCTCTTATTTCCAAGTACTAGAACCTGAAATCCAGAGAAGGAAATGGTTGTGGCTTTGCTTAAAAAAACCCAAACAAACAGACAAAAACCCCAATCAAAACCAGAAAACCAACAAACTTCAAGGGAGTCTCACGAGCAGTCTGCATCTGCCTATTAAATCTAATGGAATGAGATATTCATTGTTAAACCAGATCAAGACCTAGTCACAGGGAAAGAGGGGGGACAAATAAACAGTTCTGTGCAAAGAGCAAGCATGAGAATACAGCAGCTGATAAATCTGAGAACATTTGCGGCACACTCGTTTGAGAATCCCCAAACTTACTCTATTTCTGAACTACACTGTGGTTAACCTTTAGTCAAGAGCACAAACTCATACTGTGGAATCCTCTAAACTACTGCTTCAATTGTATTTATTATCTTTTGCGAGCACTGAATGAAATAACATCACTGAAGGTCAACAATTTGATTTTAGGCACTGGGGGCAGGTATTGTCCATGCTTATCCTGACCAGTACGGCTGGGCCTTACAGTTCAGAGTTCAAGGCAGACTTCAGAGTTGCTCAAGTGATGCACATTCCTCAGAGACATTTAATGCAGTTCAAGGTGATGTTACTTACAGGGATTCCTTGTAACTGGGGCTTATCTAGAAGATTGTGCAGCTCATTTCGAGAGGCTTCTATTTTGTCACGATCTGCAGCATCTACCATGTAGCTTTAAAGAGAATTTCAGGTTAGGTCAGTGACACTGAGCTCCTGCAGAAACATCACTCTTTCCTTTACACTGCCAGATTTGAGCACATTCAACAAGGCTTTAAACAAAGCTAGGACTTCTGAGCAAAGAATTTGGTTCTTTTAAAAAAAATTCTCTAAGAGCAGAGTAGAAGGAAGATGCTTTGAGTTAGACAGCACTGCCACCCAGTTCAGACAGGGAGGAGTTAGTACTCCAGATCAGACACTGATAAAATAACCCATCCTGAGCCCTGAACTTAAGGGTGAAAAAGGTCAGTGTGGTTGCAATGCAGGTTCAGAATCACAAGGAGAACTACAGAGTCAGGCATGCAGTGTTAGGAAGGCTCCCAGAGAAGAGAAGCACGTGTGAAGGAAGCAGAGCTGAAGGAAGGACACTTACACAATAGCATTAACTCCTCTGCAATATCGCTCCCACATGCTTCGGAATCGGGGCTGCCCTCCTATATCCCAAATCTTAAGGCAAAGGGAGAAAGACAATTTAGCCATGCACTGTGTTTAAACGTGTCAGGCAAAGATAAGACAAGAAATCACAACAGTTTTTCCTTTCTCCTTAAGCAGCTGCTTGACCTCTCCCATGTTCAAACAGGAATAATCCCTTGCACAGCTGCTCAGAGCTTCGGGCCCAACAGCAGGAGATGCAAACTGGAGCACCTTGCACCAGATGCAAGAATATCCTGTGTATGAAGGTTACACACTGAGGTACACAAGAAAATAAAATGTATTCACTTAAAGCTTTGCTTTTGATGTAAACCTTCCCTTATGCAAACTGATGAGCAGGAAAGCAGCATCTGTGGGCCTCAAACACTCAGATCTAAACCAGACAGCATTATCACAATAGTGCTTTAACTAGTCCATGAACCTGGGAATCACACACAGATTCTCGTTTCAGAAACTTCATAAATAAACATAAATGTCTTCTTAAGCTACTCGACAGATTTAGCTGAGCCTCTTCAGTTTTCTATATTTGTTCCAAGGCTGGATGCAAAACAGAGCAAACATGTAAATTTTAAACTAGAAGCTAAAGAAAACAGTCAACAATGGCAACATACCTTTATTGTAACATTACCCTTTGTAACTTTCCTCATGTTGAAGCCCACGGTAGGAATCATATCTTCACTGAATTGACCTGACTGGAAAGAAAAAAAAAAAGAGGAAGTTAAATTTAGTGCTTATCTGCCACAGCGGGTTTACACAGTACAATATCACAAGCTTTTTCTGACCATTTGCCTTCCAACTGAAGGTTTGACAGCCAGGAAGTCACGGATGTTAAATCCATGTGTAGTGGAGCTTGTGTCAAGTCAGACAACTCATTTCTTACAAGCACTGAAATCGTTTTTCAAGCCTTGAGGCAGCCGGGGGAGCAGAGTTACCTGGGAAAGTGCTTTGCACAGCTTAACAGATGGACAGCCAGGGCAAGGGGAGGAAAAGAGCCATTCACCTACTTCTGCTGGAGCCAAGGCCTGCATGTCAGGACCTCCCCGTTACCCGGGAGCTAGAAATATCCAGAAGGACTCCCTCTGATGCAAGCTGCTCTCTGGCCAGCATTTGCAGTAATAAATCACTCTTGTGGAGGAAGCCTCCAACCCACAGGTATGGGGTGACTCCCTGAGGAGTGTGAAAGGCTGCAAAGTGGAAGGACCTGACGGGTCAGCTTCCTGCCAGGCTGCAGCCTCCAACGTGTTCAGCAGTGGCAAATGCAGCTCCAGAGTATGTGAGCCTGTTTCCAGCAGCCACCGAGCATCACTCCCAGCTGGGACAGAACTGCTGCAAACAGCACTGCACTGGAGAGCTTCTCCAGTGGCAGATGTTTTACTGGCTGTAACACTTCCGTCTGCAGCAGCTCGAGAGCCAAGTTCCCAACTATCTCCTGCAGCCAACCCAGCAGCCATAACAAGAGCGTTCAACACTGCTACAGATTTCTCCCTTGGCTGTTTGGCAGAAGGTGAATCAGCCACAGTGGCCATTATGAAGCTCACTACATCCATTATGTGTAATAGAACCAGACAGTCAAGCACATTTGGAAAAATTAGGGTTGATCCCAAAGCATTCGGTTGTTTAATTAGGGTTTGGTATCACAGCAGCAAAGCCTGCATCTCTCCCCTGACACTGCCCCAAGAAGTTCCCTGGGGTTCAAAGCCTTTTGGGATCTCTGAAGCAGACACACCACCCCAGAGTTAGGGCCTGGCTGCCCACAAGCTGCAAAGGAGCAACTAAGCGTGGCCATGGAGGCCAACAGCTCCTGGCTTGTATCAGGAACAGTGTGGCCAGCAGGGCCAGGGCTGCACAAGGAGCTTGGGCCAGGCCCTGCAGCACTGCTTCAGAAGCCACTCTACCCCTTCTAAAGTAGCAAGGTGGGTGCCCAAGGGGAATGCCAGTCCAGGAGCTGCCCACTGCTGCCCGAAATGCCAGTGCCTGAGCTGCCCATCGCAGCCAGCGTGATCAGCACAGCTCAGAGCCCATGGTCAGCTGTGCTGCCACGCCTGGGGCAGCTCAGTTCAGCTCCTCAAACCAATCTTGCCTCTGAAGGGTCACTTGCCATGTTGCTCAAGCACCACAGCATTCCTGCCTCCACATTCCTGCCTCCACAGTCACACCCCACACCCACAGCTCCTATCCCAGCATCTCCCAAGCGCTCTCTGAGCCTCCATCTCTGCGCTGCTGAGCGTTACCCCAGATGCTGCCAACTATGCCCACTCAGATCCTTCCAGATCCTTCTCTCAAGAGCTGTTCTTCAATAGGAACACACATTCCAGGAACCTCCTGGACTCATCACCTCCCTGCTGGGTTTATTTCCAGCAGACGTGTGGGAAGTTGAGGTCCCCTATGAGAACAAGGCCTGTCCCAGCTGCTTAAGGAAGATTTTGGTGCCCCTTCATGCTGGACTGAGTGGTCTAGAAGAGACTCCCACCAGGATATCTGCCTTGTTGGCCTTCCCCCAATTCTTACCCATAAACAACCTTATCATGACCCTCATCAAGCTCTAGACTGTCCAAACACTCCCTGCCCATCCCTGTGAAGAGTTTACAGCCCTCCCTTGCAGCACTGACTGTGCCAGTCATCCCACTAATTGCAGCATGTTCAGTACCAATTTCGTGTTCTCCCACTGCTCTTTTAGGATACAGATTCCTGCAGATTGGAGCAGCACTTCATTTGCCATATCTTTAAGGTAATGTTGAAATTACTGTGACCCACCACAGGGAAACTTTTACAGAATCTTCAGGAAAGCTGCTGCATCTTATTCCTTCCCAAGTGCTCTCTACCCACGCTGCACATCCCCAAACTTGTTTTGACTCGCTTAAAAACCTCAAAACCTTAAAACTGCCGTCGCTCCGTTGAGTTTTAGCTGCCTGTTCTCTGCTTTACAGAGGGACAATCCAGAGCTGACATGAACATTATGGGTCAGCTCAGGTCTTCATTTGACAGACCTTCCCCTGATGTGAGTGTGAGTGTTCCTCTGCTCACAGGCAGTGGACTCGAAGAAGGCTACTGGCAGTCACCTTCTCTTTTAAGGCAGGTCAAAAATTGCTTAAAACGATTGTAAAGGATTTTAGCAGCAGACAGTGATCTCCTTGATGCATTCTGCTACCACATTCAACTGGCTTGGCCCAGAAACAGTTCTCTAAACTCAGAATTTACAGGGCTTTTGTTTACTACCTCCTCAGAGGAAAAAAGCCAGGAATTCAGTTTCAACTTAGAGTATTCATATGCAAAAGCTACTGGAAGAGCAGAACAAAAGGAACATACTTTTACTAGCAGGCACTTGGTTTGAATCAGCCTTCCCTCCCAGAGCAGAGTGCTGGGTGCTGTCACTGTGTGCTCACAATAAGATGCTTTCTCCTTCTAGAACACCAGCTTTCAAACAAGTTTGATATGCACAGCAATATTTTCAATTCCCAGTAGGAAAGCCTTCGGCTGTTGTCACACACAGCAGCATTGCTCAAACACTCACCAAGGACAGCAGCTGCTGACAAACCCAGGAATGCCTTGTTTTCAGCACTGGTGCCCACCCCACCAGGCAGACCCCGAGCTCCCTGCAGGGCTCCTGGAAGGGCAGGAGCTGTCCCAGCAGGGATTCTGAAGGAAGCCTCAGCCCCGAGGTCACACGGACCACACAGCACCAGCGCAAACCGAAGGTCACCAAACAAAGTGAACTCCAGCCCGTGTGGGAGATAAGGGACAAGGAGACTAAACAGAGCAAATTTCAGAGGCCACATGCACAAGGAACCCACAGGACTGTTCCTTAAGCCTCCTGGTTTAAGAGATGCTCCCTTCTGGATACTCAAAGCTCCTGGAGAACCCAAACAAGAGATTTTAGTGCAGCATGAACCCATTTACCCAGATGAGTAATTATGTTGGGTAAGGATTATTCAGAGCAGCAAAACTGCTTCCAGACCAAACTAAGGGACTTTATTCCATAGATCAGTTCAGGTTCAGCTCACCTTGCATCAGTACCAGCACTAACTCACAGACTGCAGCATTTCTGAACAAGCCAGCTACTGGTACAGTTCATTTCCCAGAGCAAAACTTAGGACAAGTGTTCAACTTGCCATCCCCTGACATTCCAGAAGTGTACAAAGGATGCAAGTTTAGTTTCTTTTATAATTTAATTAATATTACAACAACCTTATTAAACCTACCATTTCCAGCTGTTTTGAGTCAAAACAACATAAACCAAACAAAACCACATTCTGGCTACTTCATCTGCCTCTCCATAACCATAAGCTACAGCCCGAAACTCAAATTCCAGGGAGTTATGGAATGGTAGAGTGGTTTCAATTGGGAGGAACCTCGAAGACCATCCAGTTCCACCCCCTGCCATGGGCAGGGGCACCTTCCAGTATCCCAGGTTGCTCCCAGCCCTGTCCAGCGTGGCCTTGTACAACTCTTCCCAGACTGTCAGCACCAAGCCCCCTAAGCAGCTTGATTTTGATTCCACAGCCTGCACAAGGACATTCTTTTTATCACCAGAAAAGGTCAGGGCAGCCTTTAGTTTGCATCTCATAAAGCTGACATGATTCACTACTGTTAAAGGACAAATTTCTTCATACAGACTTTGTTACTACACAGCAAAGATTGTTTTATCTGTAATCATAATACTTTTCATCCAGATAGATGAGATCACAAACAAGCTTAACCAACTAGGAGACAACACCATGGAGTATGGAATCCAGCCAGGACACTCCCAATCCACCTGAACCAGAGTATTACAGTAAACCCTGTTGTTCATCCCTAAAAATTTATTTATTTTCCCACTAAGAAAAAATGCTGCATATCTCCAAAATGTCTTCTTAAAAAAATTATTTAAAAAGCAGTGCAATTTTAGCATTATATCAAGCTACCCCTACACTGAGCCTCCTCTGCAACACTCATAGCCTCAACCAAGTAGTGCATCATAAACGGACAAATCAACTTTCTACAGTCCAGCTTCCTTCTTTAGGAAATACTTCAGTGTTCCAGCTACATTTGATCATGATCGGAAGCCTGAACTCCAGTTTAGAACCTTCAGTCTCTGAAAGGCTTCCCAAGAGCACTTCCAAGAATGATTGCTGCAGAAACCAGAACAGTGGTATATGACATGAAAAGGCATTTTTATTTCCCCAACCCTGACTTTAATTGAATATTTAAAAGGACATAGACTGTTTAGCAAATATCTATCATAAAAAAGGCATATGTCTGTCTAGAAGTCAGTCCTGTAAGAGCTCAGGACATTTCACATTTCTGATAGTCAAGAAAGTGTCTTTATCCAGATGTTACCACTTAAAGCTCTGCCATTGCTTACAAAGTGCTCTGCAGGAACTCAGGACCAAGACGGAAAAAGGAGATTCTGATTTCAGTCACCTGTTTCATCCCAGCTGGGGTACAGCAAGCAGGACCTCAAAGAAAGGGTCTGAGTCACCTCCTAGGAGCTTTATTGGCTAATGAAGTGATGCAATGCATTTGAAGAGACTTCTGCCATTAAGAAACACTTCAAATTTTATCACCCTTCTCCCTTAGCTACGGTGTGTACGAAGTGACAACACACGGGATTTATGGCCTACCTGGGTGGTTCAAAAGGCACTAAAACAGCAGTGAAGCTCTTTAGAGCAATATTCTTCTGCACTTCTCTGGTGTGGCTCCTTCGAGTCAAAGTTACTTGTAACAGTCACGAGAACAGAAGGAAGTTGCAGCTCCCAACTGGCCAAACGAATCTTTCGTTGAGAGGCTCTTCAGGAATTGCCTGTCTCTAGAAACCACGGTCGCATTCCAACACTTGCCCGATATTCCAACGTCAAAAAACCAACCACACTAATTCGGGCTCTGACACAAATCCTAAAAAGGGACCTTATTTACCCTGTCACCACAAACAGGTTGAGTTTAGCTCTTGAACCTGGTAACTGTATCAGAAAAGTCCAACTTCCTCCCGCTCCTCCGGATCTCTGCTCGCTGACTATCAGGCTAATGAGCTGCAGTGTTCCAGTGCCAAACACCTGGATCAAGGATCAATCTACCAGGCATCAAGCATACCTTCTAAAGAAACCCGAGGACATGCCACTGTTCCATGAATTATGCCGTTGAGGCTGCACCAGTGCCCCATTCTCCAGCAGCATGCGCGGCCAGGGCCGGGAGCAGGGTCAGTTTACTTGAGTCATGTTTCAGTTGCGTCACACGGCCGGAGCAGCCCCCTCGCCTCTCGTGCTCCCCACAGCACCACGGCCACGGCTCCCAGCTCCAGCTGCCGGGCTGAGGGAAGGCCGGGAATGGCCACGAGCTGCAAACGCCACAAGATCCTGCAGAGCCTTTAAGTGATGGGCATTTCCAGAGCTCGGATCAGGAGCCGACAATTCCAGATGCGATCCCAGGATGACATGCAGTTTCTCTGAATAAGAGCCACAGGCCATCCACAATAGGGAAATTAGGACCAGGAAGAAATGATATCTTCCCTTGTGAGCAAGTTTACTCACGCACATGGAAAACTTATGCTTAATACCTAATTAGAGACAGTGACTAATGCGGAGCCTTAGAAAAGCAGAAGCTGCCTTAGCTGAATCCAGCTCTAACGAGATTTCACTGCTAATGTTGGGTTTTAAACCTTCTAATCAAACTGATCACAAGAGGGCTTGGGTTGGAAGGGACATTCAAGACCATCCAGTGCCACCCCCTGTCATGGGCAGGGACACCTTCCACTGTCCCAGTTTGCTCCAAATTCTGTCTGACCTGGCCTTGGACGCTTCCAGGGATGGGGCAGCCACAGCTTCTCTGGGCACCCTGTGCCAGGGCCTCCTCACCCCCACAGGGAAGGATTTATCCCTAATATCTAATCTAACCTCCCTATCTCTCAGTTCCAAGCCATTCCCTCTCATCCTGTCTCTCCAGGCCCTTGTTTAGTCTGATTACAAATCAAGTGTTTGTTTACACTGCAGGAATAAACGTGGTCCAAACCCACTACCAACCTAGAAAAGGATTATTCTAGAACTGGACTGTCTGCCTCTCATGGCCTGTCCACTTCAGCAGCAGTCGGGGCCTGTACCAAGCTTCCTGTGTAATTGGTTGAGTTTTCCCTCTAGTTCCATATGCCTGATTTGATGGGCAGAGATCACATTAGAGATGTATATTGGATTAAACTCACTGCTGTCGAGACTGGCAACAGCCCTTTGTTAGGCAGCACACAACCTCCTAAGCCACACCAAGTTCCTGGTGTGCACTCCAGCTTTTAGGGCTATCCTATAGGACATCTTGCTGTGTCATTCCTTTCATTTTAGTCTTGAGGAATCCCAACAGCCTCATCCACTCAAACCATCAACAGGCCTGCAGAGAGCAGTTGTTCTTTTCCTGCACTCATTCCCAAGTGCAGACTCTGAACTAAAGTCAGTCAAGGAAGCAAATAAGAAGTCAGCTCTGCATGCCACAGACTGCACACTACTTCTCTAAAAAGTGATCTTGCACTGGTAACTGAAGCTCACGCTATTTTTTTTTTTTAAGCCAATAATACAAACCTGAGCAAACCCCCTCGCTGTTTTTTTGTGTAAAGACTCACCAGATTTCCTAATTAAAAACTTCAGCACTGTGACCTGATGCTTCCAAACTAAACCAGCTAAGGAGGCTATGTCAGCATGCACAACAGCTCCCTCCTTCCCCGGGGTTTTGCAAGGCTCTTTGAATGGCACTCGCTCAGATAAATGCCTGGGTGTGATCCTCACATGTGGTTGAAACCTTGCAAGATTCAACCCCCGCAGAGGAGGCTGGAAACAGACTCCAGCTTTACTTAGGGAAACTTCTCCCACTTGAGACAACTTAGATGGACTAAACCGGTGTGCAGCTACCACAGCTCTGAACTGCTGCACATCTCTGCAGTCGGTTTCACAGGTAACTCCCCAAACACCTGCTGCTGCTACTACACAGAAGCAAAGCAGTTCTTTGTCAAGTGCCATCACCAGGAGGACTCCAGAGCATGAAAAGCCTGCAGAGAGCCCCCAGCTGCAGAAACACTCCAAGCGGTATCAGCCCAGCAGCCACAGATCGAGGCTGTTCAACAATTTCAGAGCTCCATGTCTACAAATCCAAGCCCAGAAGTATTGGCAGAGTGTACAAGAAAAGGCTTCTGGCATTCCTGGGTTACTCCAGCAACTTTCAGCTAACAGCTAGTCAGAGAAGAGTTCCCTTTCATGTAAAAACCCATTCTCCATGATTATCAGGAAGCCCAATGAGTGCTCACACCTGAGCTACACAAGGGCTTGCCAGTGTGCAAGGATGATGTATAACTGCAAGAGAATCTAAGTCCTTTTCCCAGCCAGTAACTCATTCAACTGGCACTTCAATAAATACATTCTTACAAATATTCCACAGTGTTAAGGACACAGCCTCAAAAGCCAAAAGACAAGCTGAAGGTGTGCTCACTCTAAAGCTGGAGACATCAGCTTTCTCATTCTAGGTGCACTGCACTCAGGTCACTCACGCTCCCTGCGAAACCAAAAGGTGCCCTGGCTGCCCATTTCAGGAGCTCCCAAAGTCCAGCTTGTCTCCTGGAATGTTTTCCATCACATACATCAGCAGAGCAGGACACTGATGAAGCTGAACACGCCATTTAGGCAAAGCCTCTCTTTATCTCGTTCAACAATGGAAAAGCTTCGTGTAGGAGTATTCCCACACCCTTCCTTCACCTGCTCCAGGCACAGCACCGGATCAGCAGGCCCGAGTGCAGCAGTTTGCTGCTGATGGGCTTGTGCTTGTGAGTTGTACTTCTTACGTAAGTTGTACCTTAAGAGAAAGGAGATTATTTTATATGGGTTCCAGCAATTGATAAGCAAATATCCGAGAGGAGCACCGTGAGTGGGTGCTAACACTTAAATCATTTAGGACTACTGAAAAACAGTCAAAGGCAGGCGGCAGCTGAAGACAACGTTATCTCCACATCTGCTAACACGAGCCCCGCCACACCGACACCCTGACTGAA
>VZTF01001237.1:255678-270657 GCA_013397755.1 Cnemophilus loriae
GGTGTGTCACCCCGAGCCCGCCATGGAGGGTGTGGTGAGGAGGGTGTGTCACCCCGAGCCCGCCATGGAGGGTGTGGTGAGGAGGGTGTGTCACCCCGAGCCCGCCATGGAGCGGGGCGGGCAGGGGGCGGTGGTGACACCCCCGAGCCTGCCATGGAGGGTGTGGTGAGGAGAGGTGTGTCACCCCGAGCCCGCCATGCTGGGTGTGGTGAGGAGGGGGTGTCACCCCGAGCCCGCCATGCTGGGTGTGGTGAGGAGGGGTGTGTCACCCCGAGCCCACCGTGTTGGGTGTGGTGAGGAGGGGTGTGTCACCCCGAGCCCGCCATGGAGGGTGTGGTGAGGCGAGGTGTGTCACCCCGAGCCCGCCATGGAGGGGGTTCTGCCTTGCCCGCTCCATCACAAGCTCCGTTAGGCTGGGAAGGCCCCCAAGATCATCGTGTCCAATTTACGACCCAACCCCACCTTGTCACCACGTCCAGTCGTTCCTCGGACACCTCCAGGGATGGGGACTCCACCGCCTCCCTGGGCAGTTCCAACGCCTGACCACCCTTTCCATGAAGAAATTCCTCATGATGTCCAACCTGAGCCTCTCCAGGCGCAGATGGAGGTGGCGTGCTCTCATCCTTGCCTGCCGTGCTGGGGATGTGGTGAAGGGGTGCCGGCCCCCACCCCTCATGCGCCATCGTGGCAGTGCTGTGAGGGCCCCTCCGGGCCACCCACAAATCCAATCCCAGCTTGCAGAGGAATAAGGATTTAAAAATATCAACTGTAATATTTCCAGTTAGCCCAAGTATGTTTTAAGCAAGTGAAATACAAAACCTTGTTTGTGCTCACAGAACTTCCAAAACCAAAGGGACAGCCCACTTCACCTCGTTATTCCCAGTTATTCTCTTATAACCAGATGTTCTCCAGAAGTTCCTGCCTTTTGCATGGACTTTGATAAGCTGACTTTCCACTTGAGCCAAATAAACTGTAAGCAGAGGACACTGACCAAACCAGTCCGTTAGGTGTGTTTACCACAACTCAGTTGAGGTCACTTTAGTTTTCAGCGGGAAGCACTTCCAATTGGAGTTGAAGGAGTAGCATACATTTTGCATGGACTTTTTGGGCGGTTTACCAGGGTTCTGATCACTGTAACTGGGGTTATTTTAATTCTCAGTCAAATTAAGCCCAAATTCGCAAATTTTGCAGCTCCAGCTCTCTGGGGAGTTATGCAGTGACTTGTGCACTGTGAGGTCGGGTGGGAGCCAATGGAGATGTAGCGGAAAAAAAATCACGAGAAATCTACAGGATGCCTGAGGAATATTTTCTGTGCCCCTGAAGCACAATCTTTTTCCTCAGGATTTCTCATGATGTTGCAGTAAAATTTTCATGAGTCAAATTAAGGGCTATTACTGCATGTTAAACAGGATTTGTTGGTTGTCAGTAGGGTGGAAAACAGCTTGTTTTGCACCTGGCTGCAATGGGTCTCAAATTATTTTACACATATTAAAGTGCTAAGAAAATGCGTAAAGAATGGATTGAGCTGCCTGGATACAGACCACAGGTTACGAGCTGTGTCTGGGACTCCTGCAAAGGGTTCTCCTTCTCCATTGTTGCCAGAAGGAAAAGTTCTAAATCACACAGAAAAAAAAATTATTTTTCTGAGCGGGAAAAAATGGGTGTCACAAATCTACTCTTCACAACAGTGTAAAACAGGTGTAAAAAAGCAACTAGCCTGGGATTGGTATAAAAGCACCAAACTGCACTGGGACCTGATGGTCTGGGGATGTGGACCTCCACCAGGAGGATGCCCCACGCCCGGCCCAGCCCTTGATCCGCCGGCAGCTCCCTGGCCCGGGGAGATCAGCACTAATTGGTCTCTGCCCGCAGGGCCTTGCGCAGGAGGAATGGCGAGTGCTGCACGCAGAGAATAAAGCCCATTTCCATCCCTCCTCAGGCTCACGGTGCTGGGGAAGGCGCTGCCTTCAAATGCCACGGCTCTGCCACACTGAAATTAGAAATTCCCAGCTCCCCAGTGGCAGGGAAGGCATTTGTGCGTGTGCTTTTCCAACCCAAAACACGGCTTTCCTTTGTATCCGTAAAAAAGCCAACTAATATACTCCTTCCAATTAAGCTGTGATATGAACTGCACTTTGAAAGTTCTTAATCCATTCTCTGGTTCATTAACTCAGAAAATGTCATTCCCATGGTTAGCCCTATCAGAGAGGATGGAATGCCTGGCACCAATTAGTTCTAATAACGAGCTAAGTTGTGCACAGATCTCGGAGCCTGTCATTAGTATGAGAAAATAGGACAGCTCCTCTCAGAATAGAATATTTTACTGGACGTTCCTTTAATTCGTCTTTGGCTAACGACTCCTCCCGCAGACAAAGGAACTAATTGATTTGATGAGTTACAGACGCCTGCTGTGTGGCACCTCCCCTGCTGCCGAGCAAGGAGCAGCAGCCAAGAAATAGTGACAATATTGCTCTGAGATTCTGCTTTCCTGCTTGTTCACAATCCGTGCTTTAAGGAGGCAAACACACATGCCCTGTTAGTTAGTGCCCTCAGTTCGTTTGGATGCTGATTTTCTTCCAGGGATTCAGCCGGGTATTGGTAAAATGTCTTAAGAGACTGTGGGTGCCTCCCAGGTCAGGATCCTCCCTTGTTGAGGGAGAGAGAAGCTCTTGGATCTGGGGAATCTTGAGGGCTGTGAGGATAAACTGGAGCCTTGCTCCGCAGTGCCAGCAGGCAGCTGGGGGCTCTTTCCAGTTCTGCTCTTTCAAGGCCCACTGAAAATAATATCAAAAGAAATGGAGGCAGATGATAGCGGACATAAGATATGTGTCATCTTATGTTACAGACTCTTAAAGGAAAGGGTAAGATCAGTGGTCACCTCTAAAGAGATGGACATTAAATAACTGGTTCCTAAACCTGCTGCAGCCTGTAACAATCTTCCTGTCATTTTATACAGCATTTTTGGTACTGCCACAATATAAATAGTCATTAAATAACCTGAGGAAGCAAAGGAAGGATTTCTCTGTGTCTTCCTCGCTTCTTTCCTGAAAAAAGAAACGTGTCAGTTGTGCTGTTACTGCTTGAGCTAAACCAGAAGTATTCCTTTGCCACGAAGAGGGAGACACACCATGAAAATTAAACCATAACTTATTTCCTCAGAGATGTTTGCATGCTGCCAGCATGCCATAAAATCCTGCCTCTTTCTGCAGCCCAGGACAGCACCGAGTCTTCACAGTGGAGAGGAGAGTCGGAGAAGGGGAGGGAGGTGGCAGCGAGGGCACCACAGCCCTGCTTCCCCAGGGAGCTGGGGCAGGCAGCAGCGTGACTCCTGCGTGAGACCTGACGTGAGCAGCAGGATCTCATTTCCCAGCGTCACGGGATCACAGGGTGACAGAATGGTTTGGGTGCAAGTCAGAGGGGTGCATGCTTGGACACTGAGGTTTCTATATCTCTTAAGAGGACTGCCTGCAGGTGAGCCCAGGCGAAAATCCTAATCTCAAGGTGACCTGGTATCGGGTTCATTAGAAGGCATCGCTTTTCACGCACCTCCTTCACCTTGGAGTAGTCTCCAAGCCTGGAAACGTGGCAGCTCGGCAGCTGGCAAGCTGTGCAACTGTCTGTCACTGCCAGGGAAAATATAAATGATGGCAGTCGCTTTAGCATTTCGATTTCGTAGGTGCTGGCAAACACTCCCCACCATGAGCTGCTGCATGCAAGTGATGACCTTCAGGAATGCTGGCATCTCCCAGTGCCGAAGAAGCAGGAGCATGAATCAGCAGAAGGGAGCAGGAAAAAAAAAGATAGTTAAAAAGGAGCCTGCTGTTAGCAGTAAGTTAAAAAAAATTCTCCTGGTCCCTCCAGTCAGATTTATTAGCAGTGACCTTGGCACTTGCAGAGCCCCCTGCGCAAAAGCCAGGCCCACGCTTGCAGATTTAGTGCACAGTCAGGGCCTTGGCCAGCCCAGTCACCGCATTTCACCCTTTCTGTAATTTAGATTTTAAATCTACAAGGAAACAAGCTCATTCTTCCAGTCTAAGCACAAACAGCCTCCAAGTGAGGCTCTGAAAGGCGAGCACAGAGCCCTGGGCTCCAGCTCTGCACAGACACCTGTATGACCAGATTCAGAGGGAGCAGCACCTTGGGAAGGCCACAGCAGGGACTCCTTGGAGGTCTTTGGTTAGACTGAGCCATGAGCCACCCACCCAGGGACCTTGCACATGGTGCCAGGCCAGGGGAGGCATTTTCTCCAGCCTCTGCTTTGAGGTAGAGCTCCCTCCCCGCTGCCAGGCAAGATCTAAACAGTGCTGCAGACCCTTCCTGGTAACCCCCAGTGCCCACAGTCCAGGTTGCTGTGTGTATTTCAGTCCCACCGGTGTTTTGCAGCTCATACCCATTAGCCATGGCCCCTGGGCACAACCTGAGCTGCTAAGCAGCTCTGAACCCAGCACCAAAGCCCTGAGCATGTCAGTGAAATTCTGTTTAGTTCCAGTCACGATTCTCTGCCTGCTGTGAGACCCTGCCACATCACCAGGACCAGTCGGAGCCACGGCACCGGGCACTGCCCCTGCCTCACTTATCCATTCCCATGATGGGAAGTGGGATTGTGCCTGGCACAAATGTGACGTGCCCCAATTTCTGCAGAGGGTCTGGTCGTCCCCAGCAAGAGCCCTCTCATTGTGACGGGCATGGAATGAACCCCAGTACAGCCCAGACTGGCTGCTGTGATGTCCCTGAGGACCCCAGGGACCCCGGGCCTCACTTGTGTTCTCTGCACTTTAATTTCCCCTTTTCCTCTGGAGTGTTCTCCTTGGCCAGCGGCTGCTCTGCTGCCTTTGCTTGGATTTTCCAGCAGAGGGGGATGCAGCCTCACCAAAGCCGTGCTCCTTCCCTAAAGCTTTCAGATGTGTCCTCACCCACACCCAGCCCTTCTCTGGCACATGGGCACCTCAGGGCCCAGCAAATCTTGCTCTCTATTTTTCGGAATAAATCTAAAGCAAGGCATGTTATCAGCAGTGAGCTGTTCACAAGAGATGGACAACAGGAACAGCAAAGCAATGTCCCATGTGAGCCCCAGCCTGCCCAGCAGGAACAGCTCTGGGGGGTTGTCCCCAGTGTTGTTACAGACAAGGAGGGACAGAATCCTGGGAACTGATTGTCGCTTTGGAAGGAGGAAGAGAGAGGGCTGCAGCCCAGGTACTATGAAATGCTGCACATGCAGGTGTGAGTTTTTGCTCAGGTATCACCCTCTGCTGCCCACGCTCTCACCTCGTGGTGAGGGAGCATCCGACTCGCTCCAGGTGTGAGGGGCAAATCCCAGGCGATGCCTTTGCCTTTAGTGGGGAAGGGGCAACACATCTACAGGTACAAACAAGGTACAAACAGCCTCCCACGAGCCCAGTCAGCTGAGCTGCACTGATTTACACCAGCCAAATACACGACCTGTTACCTCAGCATCCAGTGAGCGTCCTAAACTGAGCAGGAGGAACTTCACGTATGTCAGTGCTGAGACCAGGAGCAGAAGGGAGCACCCAGCCCACTCTGCAGTCTCTCTTGCATTGGATTTTGGGTGCTCTGCTTGTCTGTATTGTCCTTTGTCATCTCCTCTGGAAGTGACGTTCCCTGTTGGCATTTCATGGAGCAGGGCCATCTCAGGGAGCTGGGCACCTCACGCCATCATGTCAGAGCTGTGCTTCAAGGTTATTTCCTATCAAATGCTCCTTCTTCCAGTCATCCAGTTATTTTCTCCTTGGCTAAATCATCTGAAAATAGTCTGCAGCCATCCTAGTTCTTCCTGCTTTGTATGCATGAGCAGGAAGGGGAATTTAGGATTTTGCTGTAATGCCATACACAAAAGCCTGCTGGAGAGCATCACTTTGATTAGCTCTTATTGTATACCCGAGAAAACAGAAAAGAATAAGAATAAGGGAGAGCCCAGCATGTGGCTGCTGTGCCTTGCTGCTTCAAGGCTGCTCAGAAAATCTGCCTGCTTGCTCAGGGCCCTCATCAGGAGCATATTTGTGCATATCCCAAAAATGAGTTGGGTTTTATCCTCTTAATAATGAGGGAAAGAAGGGCAGGAGCACTGTAATGATTTGCTCCCTAGCACGTCCCAAAACTTGGGCTCTGGCAATAAAGCAGCCTGACCCCGAGGCCTCCCCTTCACTTGGTCACCTGCAGGCAGGTGAACCTTTCCAACCCCTGACCACACCACATGGGGCACGGCAAAGCTTCCCAACTGCAAACAAGGCATCCCAGCTCCTGGAGTCCGAGATGGAAAACTTGATTTAGATCTGGGAATTAAATTAGCAAAAGGGATGAAAAAGAAGAAAAACAGCTCACATACAAGCACACATCTTTGGCAGAATTTATGACTGGAAAAAAGTATTGGGATGTGAATTTTGCAGACAGCTCTGATGAGTGATGGAATGGACCGAACTCCTCGTTCTAAACTCCCTGAACTTTGAGGATTTGATGCAGATCCAGATTTTAAATTTCCATTGGGGCCTTTCTCATTAAAATCAGAAGGATCTCGTTTCCCTACAGAGGCTGCACCAGATTGGCAGAACTTGCCCCTTCTTCCTCTGTGTCCTGGCCACCCCCTCTTTATCCTTTCTCAGTTTACGTGAGTCTTTGTCACAAGGCGCTGACAAACCAAGCAGTCCTGGTTCTCCCAAGACACGGGGCACTGAGTTCTGGAAAACAGAATTTAGTGCAAGTATCTGCATATGGATTTTTTAAATAAACCTAATCCCAAATAAAGCTCATCCGAAGCTGTGGGCACTCAAATCATGTTTAAAAACACGAGAACACAGGAGAGACAGAATGCAATCGATGCTTTCCTGCTTCCCTACTTCCCACCCAGCGAGGCGAGCACCAGTCATGAGACTCACACAGCCTAAATCCCGCTGTTACACTTTCCCACCAGACAAATCCTACTTTATTAAACCAAAGTGCAAGGGAATTAGCAAAACCGCCCGTTTCCTTCACACTATAGTATATATAAGCAACCTAATTCATACACCAAAGCTCCCACCGCTCTCAAAACCTCTCAGCTGGGAATTCCCGTCAGCAGCTCGCCGTCTCCCTCCTGTCAGCTCGGGATTACCTTTCCCTAACAGGGCACGGGAAGGAGAAAAACACGTGGGCACCTGCCAAACTCATCCCTGTGGCTCCCCTCACACGGTGACCCTGCCTGAAGGAGAACCGCAGGGATGGGGATGGGGCAAGGGGCTGCACACCAGACTAATTAGTGCTCGGCTTTGCTCATTAAAGAGGCTCCTTTGGCTGACCTGGCCAAATACTTCCCATTGTTTCCTTCAATCCCATGGCTGCTGGGTCTGCTCAGCGGCGCGGGGAGGAGAGGGATTGATGAACCAGGGAGGGATCCCCATGCCCTGCCCGTCACCCCGCCTGGCAGGGGCGGCCCAAAACTCTGCTGAGAGAGAAAGGAGGTGCGAGTCAGCGAGGCTGGCGTTTCATTTCCATGAGATAAGAGCCTCCGTGCAGCAACAGAAATCAGGGGTAATTGGCGGGGCTGGGAGGATGAAGCCTTTTGTTACACAAGGCTCAATGGGCCTCTTCGGAGGGAGCAGGAACCAGCGCTCCCGCCAGCGAACGTTGCAGCCTGGAATAGCGATGTGCTACATCCCATTTCTCAGGAGGGAGGAAGGAAGGAAGGACACGTGAAAAGAAAATAGCAGTAAATGATCCCACTTCATCATTTTTTTTCCTGTAACCCTTCTGGCCTTACAAACAGGAACTTTGTTTTAAACTAAAAATAAAGCCTGATGCCTGGGTCGCAGTTGCAGATGGGTGTTTCCAAGCGCGCCGCTGGGGCTCAGCCCTGTTCTATAAGCAGCCTGGGCCGGGCACCCTAGCAAAGTGCCTGGCTTTGCATTTGCTATATTTACATATCATCAGTTATCAGGAGAACAGGATGTCCCAGGGGATCTGAAATAGGATATACCACACTCCATCTCCTGGTCAGTTCAGCCACGGGCCAGGCCCGTATGACTGATCCTGTTTGCCTGTCTGCCCGTGGCTCCGGGACTGCCGGCAGCGCCCGATGGATGTTATCCACCCCAGCCCGGCTGGCACGCGGGCCAGGCTGCTGTGGCATTCCCAGCCTTCCTCCAGACACGTGTGGCTGCAGCAGAGAAGAACTGGGAGGTGGAAAGCTCCTATTTCTCTTTCTGCCACACCATTTTCTATTGCAAAGGCAGAGGAGATTTATTCTGCCCTCCAAAAAATCAGGTCTGTGTTCTCCTCCACACATTGTTTTTCACACTAAAGCCCCACTAAAGCCATCGGGAGCCTTTCCGTACAGGGTGATGGAGCACAAACAAGCCCTTTCCCAGGCAGAGCAGTGCCGGGGCAGGAGCAGAACCCCTGGCACAGCTTCCTGCAGGCCCGTGGAGGGGCTCACCGGGGTGCAAAGCACAGAGCCAGAGAGGGCAGGTGGGCACACGGGGGGGTGGGTACCCAGGTCCCTGCTGGGCAGGTTAGAGCTGGCACTGCACACCCTGCAAGGCACGGGCTGTCCCGTCGGAAGCACGCGGGATGCCCTGCCTACCTCACCACCTTGGATTTAAATGCCTTTTTCACACGCTGGGCGTAGCTGCCAAGTATTGTGCCTTCAGTACATCACTCCACCTTGATTTCAAACCACTTCAGCTTGTGTTTGGGAGTGGTTTCCAAGCATTCAGCTCACCCATATCTTATCCACACTGGTTTCCTTTATGAGCTGCACCCACTACAGGTCCAGAGCTTTAAATGCAAACCCAAACAAATATGTGGTAGCGCTTCCCATTCCCACTGGACTGGCCTGGAGTGGGAGTGGAATGAGTCAGGAGTACCATAAAGGAAAGTGAAATAGATCCACCCTGAGCAGATGATAGGATCAGGGCAGATTAGTAGCCTTGGATCAGATTCAAGGGTCAGCATAAATCTTTAATCTTTGCAAAGTCCTCGAGCCTCCCTCCCCTCACTGTCTCACATGCACACACACCAGGCATGACTAAACAGCTCTCTGCGGGGATGGCAGACGCTTCAGAAACTCCCAGCTGGTTTTGGTTTGCAAAATACAACAATAAAGCTGCTCTCTGTTCTGCGAACGTGAGAACTTCCCTACGCAGGCACCTCGCCCCGGGATGCTGTGGGATGCTGCCAGGGATGGTGTCACACCACAGCTACTGCTCCCACCGGCACCTCACCGCGATCCCTCTGGTTTGCTCTGACCCCACAGTCAGGCTGCACCAACCTCGCTGCCTAAAGCATCGGGTGAGAGCCAAGGACAGTCCCCACCTTGTGCCTTATTAGGTCCCGCCGTGGTCTGCCAGCACGTCCTTACTCATTATTCCTCTATATTTGCTCCTCACTGACGCTGTGCGCAGTGCACATAATCTGGATAGTTCCCAGGTTTCACGTGGAGCTGCAAGTGCCTGGCTCAGGGGTGGTGGAAATGCCAGGCTGCCCTGGGAAGGGGCTGTGTGGGAGCAGAGGGGCTGGAGGAGAGGTGTGTGCCAGCTCTGCACCCAACTGATGCACTGAGGGGAAAAAAAAAAAGAAAAAAATACATAGCAAAAAGCCCTGGCCTAGTTTTTGCTAGTTTTTGTTTCACTGTGCTGGGCTCAGGCTCGAAGGATGTGGTTTGGTGGTCAGCACATAAGACAGCAAATGAAAAAAAAAAAAATTCCTTTGATTAAATCCAGATCGGGTCTGTGCAAGCTCTTCCTGCGGCCATCGGGAAATCACACGAGGGAAAACCCTGCCCACACTGCCTGTGGCTGGGCACCAAGGGACGTGACGCAGCCCTGTGGTGGCCCCATCCTGCTCGGTGGGGCACTTTGTCCCACGGAGCGAGGTGTCCCATCCTGGCACCTGGAGGACTCGGTCCCCAAGGGGGCTCCGAGACATCCATCTCACCGATCTGAAGGCTCCATCTCAAGCCTTCTTGATAGATTTATAACAATTCAAGTCACTCGCGCCACTGCTCTGCACACAAAGGGCCAGGCAAGTTCCGTATAAGCGAATATTTATATATTCCCATAAACATTTTTAAATGGGAAATTGCCTAATATGCCTTATTAAAGGGAAAGCACGAACAGCTGGCCGAGGGCGCCTGGCAGAGCTGCTGACAGTGGATGTGCTGTTGCTGCTGCACCTCACAGCTCTAATTGTTTCAGGAATCCTTTGACTCATCTTCCAAGCGGCTCCGGGATCTGAACAGAGATCTCTGTCTTGCCGGTCTCCTTCAAAGCACCTTTGCCTCGCTGCTGGGTTCAAAAAGCTCATGCTGCAGATGCCTCCTGACCTCAAGTGCCCAGGTGCTCGCTGGAGCCCGGAAAACCCCTCTGTGGTTCCTGCCTCAGCCGCACACAGCACCCGGCTCGTGCTTCTCACACGTGCGGCACAGCCTGGCCCTGCCACAGCGGCTCCCGGCCGCTGCTGCAGGTACTGGGGACAAGGACACGCCACCAGCCAGCCCTCACCCCAGCAAGGTCCCGGCCCAGCCCCACACCTGCCCCTTCTGCCCTCTTGGCCAACAATTCTTTGCTTTGCGGGGCTGCAGAGACACAGTGCAACCCCGACACGCTCTGAGGCGCAGGAAAGCTGTCCCCGGGCTCCTGGGCACGGCCGGGCAGTTGGGGATACGGAGCACGCAGGTCCTTGGCTTCTCCCTGGGGACCAGGGATGTCACCGAGCGCTGCAGTGCCAGCCTGCTCTGTTACTATGGGGACAAGCAGCACGGGGCCGACAGGAACAAATGTATAAAAATCCCCAGCAGCTGCGCTCCGAGGGTGGCAGAGGGATCACCAGGGTGCCGTAACCTGCCGTCCCTCCCTGTCCCTTGCCTGGCTCGGTGGCCTCCCACCCCTTGCGACACCCAGCCCGTTCCTATCTTTGCCCGTTCCGCCGGGCTGACAGCTCAGGGCTTACACACAGCTGTGGTTACGCTGGCCCGGAACGCCCCGCGGCGGAGGCGGCGCGCCCGCTGCCCTGCCCGGGAGCATCCCTGGGCAGCCGAGTGCCGGGCCAGGGCCTGTGCGGCGGGCACGGCACGGCGGGCACCACACGGGCCCCGTGCCCCCAGCAGCAGCAGCAGCACAGGGTTTGCCACGGCCGGGCAGCACGGGACGCAAAGCAGCCTCGGGAGCGGAGCGAGTCAGGCGTCACTCACTCCCTCCCTCCCTCCTTATTCACTCGGCTACGTGAGCTCCAGGCTGCGGCTGAATTCCCCGTGACCTTTGGCCACTCATTTCAGCCATGGAAAGGGTGATGGGCAGCCAGCGGGCAGGGAAAACAGGCAGATGGCCTGCGGAGATGGCAGCGGGTGCTGCCGTGGGAGCCTCCAGCCCGGGCTGCTCCCCAGGCTGGGAGGTGCCATCGCCCCAGAGCCTTCCAGCACCCGGCATGGGGTGGCGGGGCTGAGCAGCAGCTCGTGGGACACCTGTGTGCTGGGGGCCCCTGTTCCGCCCGGGGAAGGGCACTGCTCCCGTGGGAGCGGGCCCGGGCAGGGATTGAGCGCGGCTGTGCTGCCGGGAGGGAGCTGCCAGCACGGCACGGCCGGTGACAGCTTTCCCGAGGGCACCGTCTTAGAAAGCGGCTCCTGGGAGGCCCGGTGATTCAAGGGGAAAGCTCCGCAACACTCATTCTGGGAAGTTTCCATTTGAATTGCTGCAAAGAGCAGTTTTTCCACGATAAACAGATTGCTTCAGTTCCCCAGCAGCACTGGGGGGGTCACCGCCACCCCCTCCCTCCACGGGGCCCTGAGTCATCCTCCACCCAAAGGCTCGGCCAGGGGCCGGTGTGGCAGGGCTGGGATGGCGGGGCCTGGCGGGATGGGCCATGAGAGGTGCTCCGAGCAGCCTCCCACACCACAGGGGAATTCAGCCCCGGAGCAGCCGGCACCTCTTTGAGGTCAAACGTTCGTCTGAAATCAAGAATCTGAGAAAACCCCTCCCCAGCCACCTCCTGACCAGCATGTGCAGAGCCAGGGCCCCTCTGGGGCTCCCTGGAGGGGATTGGGCTTTTTCATTCCTGAACCAGGACTCCAGCACTGGTGCGTCAAACACTTGGTACAGGCAATGCTGATGAGAACCCAGCCTCCTGTGTCCCCACCCCTCACGTTTCCCTGCAGCCCGAGCAGCACCCCAGCCCTGGCCGACCTTCGAGAGCAAACACCACTCATCTCCTCCCTGGGGTGACACCAAAACCAGGCCGGGTGCTTCATGTCCCAGCCGGCTCCAAGGCAAACATCTAAGCAGCAGAGATCAGTGAGAGAGAGGAATCCCACTCCCTGTGCCTCTCTAATCCTGTGGAATAATGCATCCCATGAAGTGCAGTCTGGATCCAGTCCAGCACTCACGGAAGGCAATGACAGACCTCCCACTGATTTCAATGGGAGCGGAGCGAGCTGGGGTTTAATCAATGTGGTATCAGCAGCAATAGCTCGTCAGCCCCGGCATTTCTGAATACATTAGAACATGTTGCCTATGCCCATAGGTCACATTTCATCCCAAATCACACCAATTTCACAATACACGCACTAATACCATGAGATAATCATCAGCAACTGCTTCCATTCGGGATGGAGCTTTACCCTGATCAATAGCTGCAGTCAAATCCCACCAGCAGCTCCCCAGGCCCTGCCACAGCGGGAGGAGGGCGCTGGGAAAGGCCCCCAACATGGCCATAACCTTATTAATGATTCGGTGTCAAGAATAGAAATAAGAGTTAAATCTTCCCTAAGCTGCTCAGCTGCACACTGGTGGTGTACACATCCTCAGGCAGCAGCACAAACACGAGCTCTGTGCACACCCCGTGACGCGGATAAGCAATATTTCAGCCCTAATAGTTTGCATATTCATCAGTCCTTTCAAAGCAGAATGGATCTCGGCCTTTTCTCTCGCTGCCACTGCACGGAGGTGACCGGGGAGCTGCACGGAGGAGGGAAGGCTGCTGTACTTCCAGCAGCACCACGGGCTGAAGGAAGGATAAAGCTATGCTGCAGAGAGAAACTAATTATTCCTCTTGTGTGACAGCTCTGGCAGCCACAGACAGTTGCCATCCCTCCTTGGCCTGAGCTGGTGTTCAGAAAACAACAACGTGGGAGCCCATCCTGGGTACTGGAATAAAGAGCAGAGGTCAGAGAGGAGGTAAAATGGAGCACTGGGAAGAAGCCAAGGCTGTAATGGCCAACCCAGCCCTTTCCCATCAGCAGTGTCACCCCGCAGAGGGTCACTCATGGACATGGGCAGGGCTGAGATGACCGAGGGTCCATCCCACAGCAAACACCCACCTGCCTTAGCCAGGCCTGCCTCTGTGTAGGCGTCCAGAGTTGGATGCCAGGAGCAACCAGCCCAGGACAGAGCCCAGCCAGCTCCCACTGTCCCGAGGACAGCAACAAGCACAAGAGGAGCTGGGGGATCTGCCTTTTACTTCCAGGCATTCCTGTTTCCCTCAGCTGGGTGGTGTTACCCAGCCTGCTCCGTTTGCAGTTTTTAACAAGGCCCATGTGGTGAAAACCCTTCCCAGGCAGAGCTTTCCTGTTTGGCCATTTCCAAAGGCACTGGGCGTGATGGCAATAACTACCTCCAAGGGGTGATGTGCCTGGGGCAGAAACACACCTGGCAGAAAGACCAATGTCTAAGAAATAAACTATTCCAAAATAGGTAGAAATATTATCCTCTATTTCTTAAGCCCCAGTACGGTGGTGCCCCTGGAGAGTGGGCACGAGCGCACAGGCACCCCTGAGCCATGCCCAGTGCTCCCAGTGCAGAGGTGCCTTGCCCAGGGCCACTAACGTTCACTGCAATTAGCAGCTCTCCCTGGCACCGAGAGGCATCGGGAGAGTTCTCAAGTGCCGTGAACCGCCTGCAGAAGGGCAGCGGGAAAGGTCTGGAACACGAGGGCGCAGTGAGAGCCACATCTCCTGGCTCCGGCAGCACGCCAGGGTTACAAAACACGGACACCCCGTGTCACATAGCGAGGGTCAGTGTCACCAGCCCCGCGGGCTACGGTTACACGGGCCGAGCCCAGCAGAGTCATTCTGCCTGCAGCCTGCCGAGATCAGCCCGCCTCTGTCCCCGCTGCCCGGGCATTCCCAACCCTCTCCTTCCATCCCGAGCATCACACGAAATGTCTGAGGGGAAAAAAAAGACTTGCTCAAGACCTGCTGCTTTTTTCCACGCTGAAGCAGAAACAGCAATTATCTGGTTCAGTCTGGTGCTGCTGGCCTGGAACATGCCATGACAACGTGTTTCTCGTTTCAAAGCCTCTTTTGTACTAGGACACAGTTCAAGGGATCTTGCAATGCCTGCATTTGTAAACACGCCGCACTTGCAGCTACACGCTCTGCAGATGAAAGCCAAGGCGGAGCACAAGGGCACTTCTCCCTCCGTGTGTCACGGCCGGGGGACGGGGGAGCTCCCCCCGGCTCGGGCGGACGTGCTGAATCAGGGCCCCGGCTGCCCCGGGGCTGGGTAACCATGCGTGGTCCTCAAAAGTCACGGCACGTTCAGAAAAATGGAGTCCTGGAAAAGGGGGGGAAAAAAAAAAATCACAGCAAAAAATGTGCGTCACTGCAGATTATTTTAGGCCCTGGTCCATGCATAATGCAAATAAGCAGCTCCCGGGGTACATGCCTGTAAAAACCATCCAGTACCACGGCGCTCGGCTACGGGAGCTTTCCAAACAGGTGGTGAAAAGCTAAAATTATGTGTCTGTGTGTCCTCACCGGGGTTAGGAAAGGCCCTGGCTCTCAGGAAGGCTCTCCCCGTGCCTCCACGGGGCTGGTATGAAACAGGACTGAGACATTAAAAAATTCAGGAGCATTTCTTTCCTTTTGAGGCAATCCTGCGCTCCCGCTCAGCAAACCTCACTCAGCACCTCCACGACACCCTTTGATCTGCCTGACCCCGCTGCCCCCTCGCACCCGCTCTTCACCCACACTAACTCCATTTTTCTTTTTTTTTTCTT